>JBCNJP010004119.1:0-24175 GCA_039602395.1 Deinandra increscens subsp. villosa
GGCCTTTTGGTGGAGAAGACTCTTTTGGCATTTTCTCACTTAATTTTTTGGGAGAATATTTTCCTGTACCCAAGACTGTTTTGCTGAGTAGCAGGTCTGGTTTTGGCCCTGTTGCTCAAACGTCGTCGTGTTTTTTAGGGAGTGATGCGTTTCTTTGGTTACACGAAAATGTTGGTTGTTGTTGTCACCATTCTAGGTAGAGTCTGCCGCCATGAGGATTGATGTTCGGCTGGAATCTGATTCCGAAGACTCTGTTACTTCTGATTCATCTTCGTTTTGGCTTGAATCACTATACAAGATGGAGCAGAAAAATACACCTCCTTGCTCATCCTCTGAAATATCAACTGGCTTTATGTTGTTGTGTTTCATATGGATGAGGTCAGCTGTCTTGAAGGTCATGCTTGGGACCTTATCAGCAATTCCTGGGGGATTATTCACTGGGTGAGTGAAGATAAGTTCTTAGTAATTGAGAGCTTGAACCTTCTTTGTTGGGATCCCCTCCTTTTTCTTTTGATTCTGTTTAAAAGATATTTTACTCTTTCTTGGAACTTCACATAAGTAATCATCTTTAAGCCTAGGGTAGATGTCTTCATTATCGGCAAAGCTACCAAATTGTGTGAAAGTGTTTTGTCTTTCTTTGAAAGAATGATCTAGATCATCAGTCATCATGATCTCATCAAAGGATATACAAGTCTTCTCAAACAAAAGACTAGATTCACCTTCAGATTGGCTGGGATAGACTGGTTTGATGATCGAGGGAACAGTTTGGATATCTAACTGAAGATTATGGGTAAGAGTTGTTAGATAAGAGGCTTTTGGCTGAGTGGGTGGGATATCAGTCTTATATATGGATAGTATGTAAGCAGACTGAGTATCATCAATGGTTTGGGTGTTGATATGGACTTGCTTTGTAGACCCGAGGTCTGGACACATGAAAGTTTGAGAGTATGAAGAACCGCAATCTACTTTCCATGGGTCATAGAATAGCTCTTGTCTTTGTTGTCTTTCTAAATCAGCAAGTTGTATCTTTAGAAACTTTATCTTTGCTTCCTTTTGAACAAACTCCTTCGGGTTTTGTGAAAAAGTAGTGTATTGAACTAACCATAGTAAATCAAGATGAAGAACGTTGATTTCTTTCTTGAGTTTAGATATGATCGTATCTAAAGTTTCTTTGGGTTGGGGATCATCGGAAACAAATGAAGGTGGGTGTTTTGATGGTGAGGGTTTATCAGGTAGTGGTTCTATTTTTGGTGAAGGATATCCATAAAGAACATAGTTATCAAAATTTTCAGACAGTTCACCAAGAAGGCTAACGTTTGAATCTCCTGATTCGTACCTCATTTGAATTGGTATTCTGTGGCTTCTGGTAGGATGAGTTGCCAGTTTTCTGGTACGACTGGGTACTGTTTCCACCCTGCTTCTGATAGGTGTGGTTGCTTCCACCCGAATTGACAGGAACATTCCAGGTTTTGGGCTTGGGACATTCACGGGCGAAGTGACCAAGCTCTTGACAATTGAAACACTGAGCTTTAGACTTGTCAAAGCCTATGTTAGCATTTGAGGCAGGTTGAAACAGCTTCCTTCCAGTTTTTCTGAAAAACTTTCTTGTCCTGGCAGCAATCATTCCCATCTGCCACTTAATATCGATCTCTTCAAGATCATCAGCAGAAATCTGGTCAAGATCCTCTTGACACACAGTCATTGTCTCAATGTTGCCTGACATTTGAGAGTTCATGCAGGCAAGAAAAGCATTGCACAGATCTTGATCCATGTTGTTGGAGTTTGAAGAAACTGGAGCTGACGAATGACCAAAATACCCTGAAGAAGGAGCTTGTACAAATGACACGCTTGATGGTTGATGAGTTGCATGAGACACTTGAACTTCAGGCTGAGCAGGAGTCTGAGTAGGAGTAGAGGCAGGGACAGGTACACTGGGACCAGAAGATTGAGAGAACTGATGACTATCCTCATACATGGCAGCAGCAAATGCAGCATTGGGAGCATTGGATGACGAACCTTTAGAGGTCACATTACCCATGAGTGACCTTCCAGTGCGTTCAACTGCTCTAACTTCATAATCACGGACTTTATCAATCATGTCCATGTAATCAGCATTGAGGAGATCAGTGCTGTCAATCAGATAGATGACATAGGAGGCAAACTCTTGAGGAAAAGAATGCAGAATCTTCCTTATGATGTCGCCGGTATCTGGACGAATCTTCTTAGTGGTCATCTCAGTGATAATCCTGCAGAATCGTGTGACATGTGTCTCGAACGACTCTCCAGGCCTGTGAGCAAAAGTATTGAAAGCGAGTTTAAGTTTCTCAAGCCTTCTCTCCTTTGTAGCTGGATTGCCCTCATACTTCTTCTCAAGGCCAACCCATATCTCATGTGCAGAAGTAGCATCCCGAAACTGATGCAACAGATCATCATTTATTGCCATCTTGATACAACCCAAGGCACGCCTATCAATTTTCAACTGAGCATGTTCACCTACAGTCAACTTGTCCATGGGCTTTGGGAGCATCCTCTTCTTAGTGTTAGGTGGGTCAGCAACAGTAGGAACTGCAACACCAGGAGCCGGTGTTGTAGCTTCTTCAACTTCAAACACAGCTGGACCATTGAGAACTGAAGTAAGTAGATCAAAATCCAAATATTCCAGAAACAGTATGAACTTCCCCTTCCAGTCATCAAAGTCACTAGCACCCATGAGTTTTGGAGGGCGGTTGTTTCCTTGCATGACCGGAGTAAAATGATTTCCTTCAGACATCTCAGATGAGACAGAAACAGATTTTCAGCAAAAGTTGCTAAAACGGGCCGAACGAAGAACACGAGCTTCAAATTGCTTGTAAACACGAAGATTGCTTGAATTCACACAAATCCTGCAATCATAAACATCAATGGGATAATTAGACACTAATATTTAGGTGTAAACAGCAAAATTTGAAAAATTCAAATTTTTGACTTAGTCAAAATTTTGAACAGCTTGTTCTTGAGCAAGTTCAAATCACCAAAAATCAATTTTCACCAAAATGATGTTTGAGGGCATCAATAGATGCGAAATCATGTCAGGATCATTTGATACAACTAACACAAACCTCAAAAATCACTCTAAGTGACCTTAAATTAATCAAACAGTGATATTTTGAGAAAAAGTTTCAAAAATCCGAAAATTTGTTCATAAAATCTTCAATACTTGATGTTAGAAGGTGAAATCTGTGCCAATGATTTCGGTTTTACTATACTAAATCTCGAAAATCATCAATTTCAGCAAAGAAACATCATAAAAACAATTTTGGAAAAAATTTCTCAAGAACAGTGAAGAAATACGGTCCGAACCAAAACTTCACCAAATTCAAAAATTGACCATCAAAACTTGAAATAAACAGAAATCTAAGCATGTTTTTGAGTTTCTAGAGTGATTTCTACCAAGAATCAACTCATAGATCTAGTAAAAACAACCAAAATTGATAACTCAAATGAGATTTCTCCATTTTTGAGAAAAACTTCAAAAATGAAGAACATGGCTCTGATACCAATTGTTAGGACCTGATTTGAGCACAATGTTCTCATTTGATTCATCACACAGGTGCGGAAAACAAGTGTGATGATCAATCTTGGTTGATTTCACCCCATAGATCTCTAAAGCTCAAGAACACACACAAAATACACCAAGAACACACACACAAAGGCTCTCTTGAAGAATAGACCAGGAGGAACACGTATTAGGGTTTTCACTTTGGTATTTATACTACAAGAGAGCCTGGGACAAATAGAATGTTTGACAACAACCAATCATTACCTAGATTTCAGCAAAATATTCTAACAGAATATGAAGTACGCTAAGGATAAAAGAAGTACGCTAAGAATTAAACAAGTTCGCTAACAAGTACGCTAAGCATTAACAAGTCCGCTAACAAGTTCGCTAAACACAAACAAGTCCGCTAACAAGTACGCTAAGCATAAGTTAAGTACGCTAGGAACAGTTCAAGTACGCTAGGAACAAGACAAGTTCGCTAGGAACAAACAAGTACGCTAGGGGTAAAAACAAGTTCGCTAGGACAGTTAACAAACAAGTACGCTAAGTACAAATGACAAAGTCCGCTAAGAGTAAATCAAGTCCGCTAAGTTCAACATACAAGAAGTTCGCTAAGAAGAAAAACACAAGTACGCTAACACTTAGTCAAAACATCATACATAGACATAAATCAATGATAACAAAGTACATGTTCAAAGTTAAGTACAAACCAAAGTCAAATTACAATTAATCACCAAAAAGATAAATAGTTTGTGTTGCCAACATAAATAAGTTCTAACAGCAAACGCGTTTCAGGCTGCAATACCAAACCTAGTGGCTCAGCTTCAAGGAGTTGCCGGAGCCGGTGGAGCCGGTGCTGGAGGAGCCAACGGCGGAGACATTGGTGCTGGTGTAAACGCGGGAAACGTCCATCAAGAAGGCCGAGGCTGTTCGTTCAAATCCTTCAGTGGATGCAGGCCTCCTTCGTTCGAAGGAAAGAGAGATGCTGGTTTGACCGTTCGCTGGGTCCGAGAAATGGAAGCCGTCATTGGCATTAGTGAATGCCGTGCGGACCAAGCTGTGAAATACGCAGCTCATTCCTTTGTTGGTGGAGCGCTGTTTTGGTGGGACTCTGTCTTACAGTCCCAAGGAGAAGAAGCCATTGCTGCAATGCGCTGGAACGATCTGAAGGCTCGGGTGATGAATAAGTTCTGCCCGAAGCACGAGCTTGAAAAGATTGAAGCCAACTTTCTGAGGCTGGAAGCCGGGAATGCAACTCATCAGGAATTTACCACAAGGTTCGATGAAATGGCGAGGTTAGTGCCCAGGTTAGTGGCACCAGAGGAGGAAAAAGTCAAACGATACGTGCAGGCTCTTCCTGCAGAAATACGGAAGATAGTAAAACCCCATGCTCCTAGGACTTACCAGGAGGCAATCGATCTAAGTGCCACGGTTTACGAGGAAGAATACGGTGAAGAAGGAAAACCCGGAGGACCCAAGAGAAGCTGGTCAGAGGCAGAGTGGAAGTTCAAGAAAGTTTGATGGAAATAATCGCAAGAAGTTCAAAAGCGATTCTCGAAGCAACAAACCGAGATGCCGCAAGTGCAACAAAAACCATTTCGGGAACTGCAGGCTAGGGTCTGGGAACTGCTACAAGTGCGGAAAGGAAGGTCATCTTGCTAACAACTGTCCAGATGCAAGGAAGTGTTATGAATGTGGGGAATCGGGACATATCAGGCCAAACTGTCCCAAGTTAATGAAGAAACCAGAACCAATGAAGGCGATCGAAATCCCGAAGGCTAGGGGTAGGGCATATACGATAACCACTGCTGAGGCGAAAGTGAAACACCGGACGTAGTTTCAGGTACGTTCCTCGTTAATAATGTGCCTGCAACTGTGCTATTTGATTCGGGTGCTAGTAAAAGCTTCGTGTCACATGAATTCTGTGTACTACTCGATAGACCAACTGTTAGGGCCGAGAAACCTTTCGAAGTAGAGACTGCCTCAGGAAAAAGCTTTATGATTTCTGATTTGATAGATAATTGCCTGATAGAACTAGAAGAACATAAATTGCCTGTTAGATTATTCCCTATGACTTTAGCCGGTTTCGATATCGTATTGGGAATGGATTGGCTCGCGGAGAACGACGCACAAATCATCTGCAATCAAAAGAAGGTCCAGATTCGAGCGCCAACTGGAGACGACATATCCGTTTACGGAGATCGCAACAGTTCTGCAGTGAAAATCATCTCCATGATCAAAGCACGAAAGTTCTTGAGTCACGGGTGTGAATCATTCTTGGCTTATGCTATTGACTCGAACTTAAAATCAAAGGAGCTAAAAGATGTGCCGGTAGTAAACCAATTTCCCGACGTATTCCCAGAAGACTTGCCGGGCATTCCTCCTGAACGTGAAATCAAATTCGGAATTGACTTGGTGCCGGGAGCCAAACCCGTAGCCAAGACTCCATATCGATTAGCTCCATCTGAAATGAAGGAACTAATGTCACAACTGCAAGAGTTGCTTGACAAAGGTTTCATAAGACCGAGTATCTCACCTTGGGGTGCTCCGGTTCTTTTCGTGAAGAAGAAAGACGGAAGCCTGAGAATGTGCATCGACTACCGGGAGCTGAACAAACTGACGGTGAAGAACAGATACCCTCTGCCCAGAATCGACGACTTATTCGATCAGCTACAGGGAGCGAGTTGGTTTTCCAAGATTGATTTGCGGTCGGGCTATCACCAGTTGAAGGTTAAAGATGAAGACATTCCGAAGACGGCCTTTCGAACGCGATACGGTCATTACGAGTTCCTTGTAATGTCGTTCGGGTTGACTAATGCACCTGCTGCATTCATGGACCTCATGAATAGGGTGTGCCGACCCATGTTGGACCGATTCGTAATCGTGTTCATAGATGACATCCTAATCTATTCCAGGAGCGAGTCCGATCACGCTATGCATCTGAAGGAAGTTCTAGAAACCTTGAGGAAGGAGAAGCTGTATGCCAAATTTTCCAAGTGTGCGTTCTGGCTAAGGGAAGTACAATTCCTTGGTCACGTAATAAACGCAGATGGTGTACTCGTAGACCCTTCCAAGATAGAAACGGTAATGAGCTGGAAACCGCCAAAAACACCCTCGGAGATTCGTAGCTTCTTGGGGCTAGCCGGTTATTACCGTAGGTTCATCCAAGACTTTTCAAAAATCGCGACGCCTCTAACCAAATTGACTAAGAAAGACGTCAAGTTTGTTTGGGGTTCGAATCAGCAGAACGCTTTCGAAGAATTAAGGACCAGATTAACTCAGGCACCGGTATTAACTTTGCCGGATGGGCCTGATGATTTGGTAATTTACTCCGATGCTTCTTATTTAGGTTTAGGTTGTGTGTTGATGCAACGAGGTAAGGTAATTGCCTACGCATCACGACAACTAAAACCTCATGAGACAAACTATCCAACTCACGACCTAGAGTTGGCAGCCGTCGTGTTTGCTCTCAAAATCTGGAGGCATTACTTGTATGGAGTAAAATGCACCATCTACACCGATCATAAAAGCCTAAAGTACTTCTTCGAGCAGAAGGATCTTAATATGAGGCAGCGTAGGTGGTTAGAATTAATCAAGGATTACGACTGTGAGATTATGTATCATCCAGGAAAAGCAAACGTTGTTGCAGACGCTTTGAGCAGAAAGGATGAACATCCACCTCTTCGAACACTGTCGTATAGATTAATTGTTACTCCTGATTTCCTTGTCCAACTTCGTAACGAGCAGCATGAAGCCCTCAAGGAAGAGAATGTCAAGAAAGAAAGAATGGTCGGCCAGACAGCAAGCCTTGAAGAAAACGAGTACGGAGTGAAGATTCGATTCGGTAGAATGTGGGTACCACTCACTGGTGGATTTCGCGCCAAGATAATGGACGAAGCACACAAATCACGTTACTCAATCCATCCAGGTTCGACGAAAATGTACCAAGACTTGAAGAAAGACTACTGGTGGCCAGGAATGAAGTTCAACGTCATGCAGTACGTCAATAGATGTTTAACCTGCGCGAAGGTTAAAGCCGAACATCAGAAACCATACGGGAAGTTACAACCCTTGGAACTTCCAGAATGGAAATGGGAACATATCACCATGGATTTCATAACCAAGCTACCAAAAACAGCTAAGGGTCATGACACCATTTGGGTGATAGTGGATAGATTAACAAAGAGTGCTCACTTCCTACCCATTCACGAAAAACATTCTTCAGAAATGTTAGCCAAAATCTTCATCAAAGAAATCATCGCACGTCACGGAGTACCAGTGTCTATCGTTTCAGATAGGGACACTCGGTTTACTTCACGTTTCTGGGAGAAATTCCACGAGAATATGGGTGCAAGATTGCACATTAGCACGGCGTATCATCCCCAGACAGACGGCCAGAGCGAAAGAACGATTCAAACTCTGGAGGATATGCTACGAGCTTGTATTATCGATTTCGGAGGAAGCTGGGACGATCATTTACCATTAGCAGAGTTCTCCTACAACAACAGTTATCATTCAAGTATAGGTATGCCGCCTTACGAAATGTTGTATGGTAGGAAATGCAGAACTCCTGTATGTTGGGGTGAAGTCGGCCAGCGAGAGATAGGAAGCAAAGAATCAGTCGAGAATATGGCTCACGATCTCGACATAATCAAAGCACGACTGAAGGCTGCACAGGATCGACAGAAGTCCTATGCTGATAAAAGACGAAGGCCAATCGAATTCCATGTTGGAGACTATGTTCTGTTGAAAGTTTCTCCATGGAAGAACATTATTCGTTTTCGCAAGAGGGGTAAGCTAGGTCCAAGGTATGTTGGACCTTTCAAAATCTCCAAACGTGTTGGAGAGGTTGCTTATCGTTTAGATCTGCCCGAGGAGTTGTCTGGGATCCACCCAACATTCCATGTATCACACTTGAGAAAGTGTGTGGCAGACGAATCAGAAATTGTGCCGTTAGAAGAGATAGAAGTAGACGATAAACTATCTTATATCGAACGACCAGTTGCAATCCTAGATCGTAGTGAAAGAAAGCTCAGAAACAAGATAGTTCCTATAGTCAGGGTGCAGTGGATGCACAGGAAAGGTTCTGAGTCAACATGGGAAAGAGAAGATGAAATGAAAGAATCTCATCCTGAGTTATTCTCAAGTCAAGCGAGTTTCGAGGACGAAACCTTTTAAGGGGGAGAGAGTTGTAACACCCCGATATTTTCGTCTAGGTAAGTTCGTATCTTAAAATGTTTACCTATGTGCTTTATTGTAAATATGAGTTAGAAATGGTAATAAATGAATAAAGCACGTGTTTATATGATAAACGGGCTTAGAAATGATGAGACATGACTGATTACGTCTCGTATACGTGTTTAAATCATGAATACATGCTTATGTGAATAGCATAGACCATTGATAAGAAAATACGTATAGAATTGCATGTTAATAGTTAACGAAAAAGTAAAAGGGCCAAAAGCGTAATTTATGCAAAGTTATGAGCAATATAGATGTTATACATGACTATAGTTCTTGTAAGTATTTTAAGGCTTAAAATATAGCAAGGATATGTCCTAACATGATTCGTGACATAAAATGATGAATATTGCAAAGTTAGAGGGTAGAAAGTGTAAACTATGTAATAAATATATGTATATATGTGTATATATATTAATATATATAACCCGAACCCTTGAGAATGTTAGAATCATGTTTAGTAAGGTTATGGAACATAAAATGATAGCTACATCGAAAGATACAAAGGTAAATAGCATAAAACAAAAGTTAAGGGACTAAAAGCGTCAATAATTGAAAGATATAAAACGTATATATACGTATATCATCGGGCATGTTTAGAACCTTAAAAACTTTTATAAATGTACCCTTAAGTGTTTTATAGCTTAACATGACAATCGGTAGAAGTTTGGGGGCTTAAAATGTAAATATAAAGTTAGAGGGACCAAAACTGTCATTCTGCCAAAGTTGCCAGGCGTATCGCGCGGAGCCAAGCACTCACCGTGCGCGATACGCGAGCCCGTGTAGCGACCAGAATCGCGACCAGCATTCGACGTTCTTCGACTTGCAGGCCAAGTTTTGACGAAATTGACCACCCAAACGTGTCGTTTTCGAAGCAACCAGTCATCACTAACACTTGTAGCAACCTTAGGCGACCTCCATAGGCTATAAATACGGACCCAAATCATTCGAATTTAGGTACCAATTCACGAAATCTACACACAAAAACCCTAAACGAACCCAGAAACTTCATCAGTCGATTACGAGCTGCACAAGAGGAGTTAGAAGGCGAATTTCTGCAGTCAAGCTTCTTTTGGTATGATTAACCATATTTGAGCTTTCGTATAGTATCATTTGGGAAGCCGAAGAGGCGAGATCGTTGATTTAAAAAAAATGCATTGAGTTGATGATATTGCATGTACTTTGGCATTATGCAAGATGAATTTCCAAATCGAAAAATATGACAAATCGATCGAAAGACTTGACAAAATCATGTCTCTAATATGGTTCGGTGATGTTATTATTACTTATGTATTTTTATTTATTTTATATATGATAACAAAGATTAACGTTTTTGAAATATTTATATATAAAATACGAAAATAATTTGATGAATTAAAAACAAAGTTACTAGCTGTAACGACGCTAATTATTTTTACTATTTCGTTAACGAATATTTAACTTGAAAAGTGATCCCAGAAAATTTCGTGGTAAAATGTTCATTTATACGATAACATCCTGCATTTTTATCCACATACGTAATAGATCGAGTGTCAAAATACAAGTTGCTTCAAGTTCGGTTACTTCTTAAAGATAACTACAACGCATTAAGTTCATCAAAACATTAGCAACCAAGTGTTCGGTTTAACTTGAGCTCGACGGGATCCGTTGCTAGATGGTACCTTTACCTGCGTTGGATCACACCCCATTAGTATGTAACAACTAGGAAAGTTAGAACGACAATTAATCATTAAAATGGGATCAAAATTTCAGAATTTGAACGGCCCCACCGTAAGCTACGCTGGCCACCGTAGCTTATGGTGGTTCCAGCTAGCCTACGGTGGCTCGGTGCTGGTCTACGGTGGGTGCCAAGGCTGCAGGCCACCTGTGGCAATCCGACTTTTCAGGTCATTTTCCGACATTAACTGAACGTAAAACGTATTAAATGTTGTGTGAACATTTATGTGCTTATCTGCGTTGACTTTAGCAAATTAGGGTTTTGTGTGATCAATCACTACGAGCATGCACGGAAAGTTAAAACGATTGAAATTCTATGTTAATTGTGGAATTATAATAGATACATATATAATTTAATGATATTTTTAATTTTGTGTGATTAAAAGGTTTTAATCATTTGATTATATAGGAGTTATGATTTTAAAGGATCTTAATTACAATTAATTATTTATAAATTTGTGTACGTTAAATACATAGAAGTTATGGATTTAAAAACTTATGATTTTATGTGATTTTAATAGGTAAGTTATGATTTTATGTGGTTTAAATATATAAGTGTAGACTTATATTCCATAACTTATTTAGTAAAACGAGATTTATATTTTCTTACTAACGTTACACGATTTTATATATTTTGACGTTCCTCGTATATTCATCGTTTATTTGTTCCTCCGTTAACCTCCGTTAGAGCCGTTAGATTGTTATAAAACTTCGGGGGGTTATATTGACATTTTCCTAAACCTTTTTATGTCTAACAAAACTGTAGGGACTAGTTTTGTTATTTCCAAAACTCAAGACCACCTTTGTAAATCCTTGAGGGACTATAATTGTCAATATCTAATAGTCAATTAAATGACCGTTACGTGTATTTGAATTCACAGTAACGGAGGAGTTTCGTTCCTCGACCAAATTGAATTCGATGATTAACTCCGATCAGTTTCAATCAACCCTCGATCATTAGGTCTAGTATAACTCCCGGAAATCATTTGCCAACCACAAGTTACCTTCTTTCTCGACTCTCGTAGCTCTCTATCTCTCTCGTTTGTCTTTTTCAAAGTTTTCCGGTGAACTCAAGCAATTCCGACCAAACACTGTTCGGTCGACCTCCATTCAGTCACCATCGTGATCGCCTTTCAACATCGAGCAAGCAGGTGCCCTCAGGTTTGAAAATTAAAGCAAGGTGCGGAGTTGTCGTCAAAGTTTCGGAATTGATTTCGTTGTCAAAACCCCGTTTTCTCTCATCTTCGGCTCAAGGTAATGGTTCCCCTCTGTTAATCGCACACTTTTGACGAGTTTTATTTGAGTTTTGCGATTTTCCGGCGACCGGAACTAGGGTTCCGATCACCGGAATTCTGGGTGAAGAAGATGACAAGGGACGGGTATAGCTTTTAACAAAAGAGTTCGGATTCATAACCAGACGCCAATCTGGCTTAGTGGTTCGATCTCGGGTTTGGTTCGCTGGAGGCGCGGGTTCGAGTCCCGCCCTCACCATTTTTAATCCTGTATTTTCCTGGACTTGATTCTGGTCACTGTGTGTACATAAAACGAATTCGAACGGGATCTAAGCACAATTGGACCGTTGGCTGAGTGGTTAAAATCTCTGTGATTGTCCCGGAGGTCACGGGTTCGAACCCAGTGACATCCATATTATTATTTTTAGTTGTTTTGGGTGTTATTTTGTGTTGTTTGAGCATGTGCTTCCTAGATCTTGTACCAAAAATCGTTCCTTCTCTCGTCATTGCGTTGACTGCGACATCCCCCTTTTCTTGGACCTTTGCGTCCCACCAATCTTTTGTCCGGTCCCGAAGTAGACCCGTGGCATAGCTTACTTGATCATCCACCTCACAATGGGTTCGGCGGAATACACCCTCCACGTTGGTGATCCACCTGTGGAAAGCAATAGGATCCACCTCACCCGAGTAGTGATGGGGTTTGCAAGCCATGAACTTGTTAAAAGAACAACCTTTCTTTGTCTTTTCTTGTTCTACTCGATTTAGAATAACACCCTTTAGTTCATCAAACTTCTCGTTCATAGTTTTGAGAAGATCCTCTTGGATCTTATGCACATATTCCGGGAGGGCGGCATCAATAGCCTTCCCGACTTCTTCAGCAATTCGGGCCCTAAGGGCCTCCTCTCTCTGCTCCTCGGTCATGCCATCCCTAGTTTGGTTCGTCATGCCACTACAGAGTTTAATTCAACAGGTTAGTTCACATATCAATTTCCCCTTGCCTAGAGCAGGGTTGTTATGGACTCCCCATGGCCATTTCCAAGGGTGTCACACATAAAGGTCACGGGTTTATGGCAAATTCCATAACCCTTTTTTTAAACTTTTCTTGCATCTTACACATTATCGGTTCCGGTGCAATTCACCATCCCCTTTGACAATCTGAAGTCACCGATTTGTGCATCAATTAGGCACCATGAATTATCTTCCATACTACACACCTTAGAGCTATTAAGATGCAGCTACTTAGAATCCTAACACGTACCCGGATCCTCGATGAAGCTTGAACCGAACACTTGACTAGTACCTTGAGCACGGGTTTGAGTTCAAGAGTCAAATTACACTTGAATCCCTCAAACCGGGCTCTGATACCAACTTGTAACGACGTTAATTATTTTTACTATTTCGTTAACGAATATTTAACTTGAAAAGTGGTCCCAGAAACTTTCGTGGTAAAATGTTCATTTATACGATAACATCTTGCATTTTTATCCACATACGTAATAGATCGAGTGTCAAAATACAAGTTGCTTCAAGTTCGGTTACTTCTTAAAGATAACTACAACGCATTAAGTTCATCAAAACATTAGCAACCAAGTGTTCGGTTTAACTTGAGCTCGACGGGATCCGTTGCTAGATGGTACCTTTACCTGCGTTGGATCACACCCCATTAGTATGTAACAACTAGGAAAGTTAGAACGAAAATTAATCATTAAAATGGGATCAGAATTTCAGAATTTGAACGGCCCCACCGTAAGCTACGCTAGCCACCGTAGCTTACGGTGGTTCCAGCTAGCCTACGGTGGCTCGGTGCTGGTCTATGGTGGGTGCCAAGGCTGCAGGCCACCGTAGCTTACGGTGGCCACCGTAAGCTACGGTGGTACCTGTGGTTTTGGTACCCCGTTTTGGTTCTTTCTCCGCTTAGCTATCCTGGGTTCATTTCCCACCATCCTCAAGTTACCAACACACAATTTTGAGCTCTACAAACTCGTTAGGACTTTTATAACTAGTCATGGACGAATACCCATCATTACCTTGCATTTACCGTACCCGTTTGACCCGTTAAGAGCCGTATCATACCATCAACAAAACCAAGATTTAAAAAGGGAACCCAAATATTGGGAGTTTGATCTTTGACATGTTCACAATACATCATGGGGTGAAATAACTCATACCCTGGGCTACCACACAAGTTTCAACAATTATTAGAGAAAATTCTCAAGATAAAGAAAACGTGTAACCCATGTACGAGTCTAAGACACTACTTAAGGCTTAAAATCACATTTATGCAATCTAGTCACCTTTGCCACCAACCAAAGTCTCAATTAGTCTTTTGAGGCATCTTCGGATCGGTTATCCTTTGGCTAAGGTCCTTAGGGGTGTGGACAAGGCAACCCAATATGACCACCTATGCCATGCCCCCTTCCCCACTATGAGAGAATCCATCTATTCTCCCATAGGGTGAGGATTTACTTTTCCCAACACTAGGGTCAACGACCAACAACGAGATTACCTAACGTTATTAACATACTAGTATAACGGACAAATGTGCGTTACCTCGATTGCTTGACGATCCACCACCACTAGCGTGTGCTTGGTTACCTCCTTCTAAGCCTCGATTGCCTATATGGTCATTAACTAGTTAAGACCCATATTCATAACGTATAATTTCACAATCATGGCATCAACTACACGTTAGCACCCAATCATGGTGACATCAACCAATTTCACGAATCTAAACAATCATGCAAGACCTCAATTCACACAAAGTTTACCATTCAAGCCTTTTTACTTAAATTTCATGCTTTTACCATTATACACTCAATTTCATCATGAGATTAACTTCTATATGGTCTCTATGGTTTCCTAACCACCATACATGGAGATTTCTCAATTATGGTCAAAGAATTTTCACACAAGCATTTCATCAAACACATTGTATGCATAATTTTATGTTGTTAGCCCTAGCTTGTTTCTCATGCTTACTAGTTACCATCTCACTTCCACTAAGTGAGATTCAAGCTCATACTAATTATAACACACAATTTTCACAGGAAAATCAACACATACACACATTTTAAACAATTGGCTAAGAATCCCCCAATTGGGTTTTTCACAAGTTATGGGTTAGTCATCAAGTTTGGTGGCTAACCCACCCAATTCATTGTCTACACAGATTCTAGGGTACAAGAAACATCTCAATTGCAACATATAACAAGCATCACCCTTCAATTTCATGATTCACACAAGGATTCACGATTTCCTACACATGCATCTAAGTAGGAGTTTCACTTACTTGATCAATTAGATAATAGGACTCAAGGATTTCCTTTCCAAATCCACACACATGCACAAAATCGCAGGTCTCAAGAGGGGGAAGCCAGAATTTCGAGTTCAAGAGGTGGAGAGGGTGCTGGGTTCGATCAACAGGAGGAGATGTCGATCTCCTCTTGTTTCCAGCCTTTTCTCTAACTTAATTTGCACAAGTTGCAACTTTAGTCCCTCCACTTCTAACTCTTTTATAATATTAACATAAAATGGCTAGTTTCACATGTAACCCTCACATTATAACTTATTTATGCAAGGTTCTAACAGATATAGGTTTCTATTAAACCCTAAGTTAAGTTTACACAAAATTTAACGGAAATTAAAAATCATGTAATTCGGGTTGTTACATGGATGCTGTTGTCTTTGATAACGAAGGCTGATCTAGCCCGTCCGTGTTGTCTTTTGTTTTTTGGGGTCTGGTTGTGTTTTCTTGCTTGTTTGTCGTCCTGGGTCTGTCCCTGTGTTTTTGGCTGGCTTTGCTTTGGTTGTTCTGTACTTTTTCTGTTATTAATATTATCACCGGGGAAACCCTTTCCAAAAAAAAATACTTTTGCCACGAAACTTTTAACTTTTCTACTTTCGCTTTTAGTATAATTCTATAGTTTTATATTTTCACCACGAGACTTTTAAACTTTTACGTTTTAGACCACTTAACTTTTTGACTTTCATTCAGTATAGAAATTCAACCCCGCAACAACACGAGGGGTGGTAAACATCTCGTACTTTTAACTAAAGTATGCATCCAAACACAATTAACCATAAACCAAAATTAACCTAAAACAACAATGTTAATATTAGATTAACCAAAAACACCAATAATAACTAAAGTATTAATCCATCAAAAGCCTATACAAGAACACAAGTTTAGCCAAGATTCATAATTGATAGATGCAAACAATGAGAAATAGCGACTAACATGGTGTCTAAAGTTCTAAAAACGAGAATTGAAACCAAATGTCACACTCCAAAATTCGCTCTTGGGGCACCACCGATTTGGAGGCGTGACCTACCAGGATCTGAGTCAACAGCCACACCAAACATATTATATGCATAATAAGATCGTTTTAAAGTTAAGAGTAATAAAGTTCATAACATTTATCAAAACAGTTTCAGTGCGGAAGCATTTAACAAGTTCTGAAAAACCATTACGGAAGCATAAAACAAACATACTTAGTTTCAAAAGTTTAATATGCGCACGACGCCTGGATATAGAAAGTTTAACCAAACATGCAGACTTATGAATGGACCATGATTCCCTAAACATGCTCCTTAGTGTGCTCCTAAGGACCTGAGAAAAACATACTAAAAAGTGTGAACACGAGGTTGGTGAGTTCATAGAGTTTTATTGAAGTAGTTAAATAAACATTTACCAGAATTATAAGTTAACCCATTAGCATCAACCAGATCTAATCAAAAGCAGGATACCGATCCCAAGCAATTAATATACCCTTGGATACCTAATCCAAACCCAATAGCGCCATGTACCCACTGCTTGACTAAATGAACTGCCTTCCCTCTCATGCCTTTGCCGAGTAATGAGTGAAAATTCTTAGGACAATATAATACCCGTCTCTATTTCCTAGGTGGAAAGTGGGGCTAGAGCGACTAGCCGAGGCAGCGCTTGTCAGACCCAATAGATCTACTAAATATTTCCCCGTTATCAACCCCATATTCATGGTACTATGTAGAAGGACTTTTATGAATTGGCAAATTGAACTTCGCTATGGTCACAATGTAGTATATTAACTAAAAGAGTGTTTATGAAAACGTAAACTTTACCACATGTCTTCTCCCCCAAAAAGTGAAACAAGTAAAAGTGGGGTCATGAGCTCACCTTAGGGTGCGATTTAGTATTCCGATAATCAATGCTTTGAACAACCTATGGTGAATCTTCCTAAACTTCGCGCCTATGACACATAACAGTGAGAGTGTTGACTTGTGTTGATCGACCGTCCGACAACGTGCGGACACTAGACAAGTTGACTCGACAACACATTGGTGATTGATTTAGGTTTTCTAATATGTATCCTAACACGTATAACACTTATAACACGTTACATGACAAACATACATGCATCACAATTACTCACGGCGTCATACTGCGTATACGATGTACGATCGACGAAACAATCATACAAATTCTTGTCATTCCCACCGAGGTAGGAGACTTAGGGATTGTACACGCGTATAACCAATAATCAATTTGACTAATAGCATACAATCACTTAAACACATAATCACGTGTTCGTATTCATGCACCATATTGTTATTTATTTTTTCCGGTAAATATATATTTGTCGCTTACTGATGTGTCAATTTGGATATATAAAAATGTGGTCAAGTTTAAAATGGTAAATACTGAGTGACCAAACCACACACTAGGGCAAGCGTACCCGTCGTATGCAATATAGTATCAATAAGTACCGAGTATCAATCCACGGACGCGTAATCAGACTCCCGATAATGTATCATAACTAATATTTAACCGATGCAATTGGAATGATTAATTTAAGTAAACTAAGCAAGCAACGAAATAAGCAGTAAACAATGCAAACGACAGAGAAACAGAATGAGAGAGATATCACCTAGCCTAGAATCCACTAAACCCACATAAGACCCCCGGCAAGACCTATCAACATGAAACTATCACCATATGAGAATAAACCGACCACGGAGGACTATAGACACATCCCGAATGATCAGACAATTCTAAATGAAGCACGGATAGCATAATATGTGAATTTGCACAACAGTTTCACAGTTTCGGTCAAAACAAGCAAACACGCATAAATCGGGAAACACCAAGAGAGGTCTCTCTAAATGAATCCTAATACATGCAATGATTCTAATTTCGATTACCTGAGACCTAGAAACCTCTAAACACGAATAAGTAGGGTCAAAACTTGTGGTCACAAGCAATCTAACCTACTAAACAATGCATAGACAATAACTAGCATAAGAAACGACTCGGTCAAGTCAACCTCAAATGGATGCACACAAGATCAGCCACTAATCAATGATATATCATCATGTAGGAGGTCTCCGGATCATGCATCAACCCAAAAACCAATTCTAGTCTAGGGATCAACAATAAACTAACTAATAATGGTTGCAATTCCACAATCCCTATCAATTAGTCCACACAATACATCATTAACAGCAGCTAATCAAGCACACATGATCATCTCAAGCAACCAAAACTAGAATCATGAGCAAAAATCACAAATTCATGTTGAAAAGTCAAACCGAAAAGTCAAAATGGGTAAAGCTTCATCTAAACTAGGTGATATGAATGAAATCAGCCACAAATCATGTCTCTAATCATCAAATCAGTCAAATCTAAGTAAAACATGAACAAACAATCAAGATCTAAGAAGAAAGAATCAAATCGGATGAAGAAATTGCAAACCGAAGCTTCCAATCCTTCAATCTCCTCTCTAAAACCTTCAATCAAGCCCTTGATCGCCCAAAATTCGTCTCTAATCTCGTTCTCCTCTCAAAAACGTGCTCTCTGGTCGAACTCTCCTAACCCTAGG
The DNA here is from genome assembly GCA_039602395.1 of Deinandra increscens subsp. villosa. NCBI lineage: Eukaryota > Viridiplantae > Streptophyta > Magnoliopsida > Asterales > Asteraceae > Deinandra > Deinandra increscens. Next base: position 18,585 of record JBCNJP010004119.1, read on the forward strand.
CTCCAAGAATGCTTAAATACACGTTTTAGATTTTTTTAGCCTACTGGGCCCGTTCATGGACCAACGAAAACTAAAACTCGCTGGTCCATGAAGCCCACTTTTTCTATTTTCTGGATTCCAGGCTCATGGACCTGCGAGACTGGAGAGTGGACACTCGCTGGTCCATGACTGACACTTTAGCAGAATTTTCCATTTCTTTTATCTTTCACTCCCGAACTCCAAATCGCGTTCCGTTTTCGCCCGAATCACCACAAATCATCAAAGCACCACCAGATTTCCTAAAAATCAACATATGAATAATTAAGAGCCAAAATCTCATCAAAACTCAAACAAAAGATGGATAAAATGCGGGATTTGCAATTCAAAAACATATATAAGATGCGTTGCATCAAACATCCCCACACTTAACCCTTTTTCGTCCCGAAAAAGTTCGCGATAGAATCACAACCGGAAAATTTTGACTTTTAGCTACTATCTTTTATTCAAAAACATAGATACTCACGCGATAGCCACGATTACCGGTATTTCGGTCCGAATAAACCCAACCGCCGAAAACCGAAGCCCCTGAACATGCTTTATTCAATTTTATTACCAATTATGGGTCCCACACAATCAATTTCGCAACTAGGCCTAATCCCGTCTCAAAGCATGAATCAGCACGGGTCAAACTGGATTAGGGCTTTTCCCACCACAATTGAATACAATATTTATGACTTGGAGATTATGGAATGTGAATGGATGGAATGATGGGTGAGCTTGAATTGAATTTATTTATTTAATCCTAAAACTAGGGCGAGTCTCCACCTGACATTACATCTCCCGAGTCCCTATCCCAAGAGGTAGTAAGCAGGCTTTGACCCTCGCACACAAAACCACATCACCCCGATAGATCATCTCCGGAGTCCCTATCCCTAGAGGTAGAACGTAGGATCAGCGAATTTTGTGCACTTTATTCGATATATATTTTTTTTTCATCTTTTTTTTTTCATCATCTTTTTTTTTTCATCATCTTTTTTTTTCATTTTTTTTTCATTTTTTTTTTTTGCATAAATAAAATTCAAAACAAGCTCAACATGGATGGATGGATGGGGCGCCACTATTTCTCGGAGTTATTTTCATAAAAAGATCATAGTGTGCCGGGTTATCTCTAAATCATAAACATTTTATTCAAAAGAGGTACCTATCAACTTATTCAACAGTTTCGGCTTTGCTACTACACTAAAGGCGGGAACCCACAATATTTATTTATTAAATTTATTTAAGTAGCGAAATCAGGATTTTTAAGCTTTCAGAAATCAGCTGGGTCTACCAGCACATCAAAAACTAAGCGCGCTTTCAACTTTATTCAATTTTATTTACATTCACCAAAAGCCAAAAATTCTAGTTTTTCTATCATTTTCCATTTTTTACCGCAAACAATTTCAAGGACCATGTAAAAACACAACAGGGGGAAATGATCAGAAAATTTCAAAAATTTTCACAATTTTAAGCAATTTCAGTTCAATTTACCCTCCTCCCCACACTTATTTCGTACATTGCCCTCAATGTACGGTAAATCACAATCAAGCACAAAAAGAGGTAAAGGGAACTGAAATACTCCCCTGATCACTGTCGATATGCCACTAAACTGCATAATGAATCTCGAACAGCTCTCGACCACTAAAATGCCAGAACTGCCGGAAGATGTGCAAATGAGCCCGAAAATCTCCAAAAATGAATGATGAAACAGCTCCCGACCAACAGGTGCCAGAACTGCTTCTCAGATAAGTATCGATGTCTTAGGGCTGCTGATCTGGACCATCTGGTGGAGGCTGGTCTGGATGCGGTGTGGGCTGAAAACCTGGAACTGCAAAATTTCTCAACAAAATCAAGTTAGTACATTGAAGAAAATGAGAAAATATAAAATCGGGCTTCAGACGGGAAATAGCTGAAATAATCGGCAAAGTAATGTAATCTGATCGAATGCAAACTGCGAGAATGGAGATTGAGTACCCGACAACTTGCATTAACCAGAACCAGCTAAACCCGAAAGAAACCTTAACACGAACCGCCCAATTGTCGTTTATGAAGAGAACGGTTCGCATGTCAAGTCAATGTGATCAGAAAGCAAGGCTGCGAATCGCTAGAATGGAGATTGAGTACCAACGATTTGCAGCCAATGAACTAGAATGCACATGTATGGTTTTACTGAAAACGGGCCGTTTGTTTGTCATTTATGAAAGGAACGGCCCAAAATAAGCAAAACAAAAGAAAAACTGAATGAAATCCAAGCACAAACCGCCATTTGTCATTTATGAAGAGACGACTTGCGCGAGGATGGATCACAAAAGCCTAGAAAACCAGTGTGCGGACGTTAGTTTAAAAATTATGAAGTGAACGACACACAAACTGGGATCCTAAACGAACCTGAGAAATTGTACCGCCTTACGGACCACTGGAATGGAGATTGAGTACCAATTGCCCGTATTACGGCACATAATCTCTCGAAAAAAACGGGCATGACCCGCTCGTTTCTCGGACAAACCAACACCCAATTGTGGGTGTTACAATCAATCAGTCAGACAAAAAAAATCGAGCAGATAAGCATTAAGAGCAAACAAAATTGAAACCTAACAATTAAAAACTAAATTTAACAATGATAAACGAGAAATGCACAAAAACAATTGAAATGAAACTAGGAATCTTAACGAAACAAGAAAGCTAAACCTAAAACGAGCAATGAACCTAAACGATCAAAATAAACAAGCGGAATTAAAACAAAGAAGCCCTAAATTACTAAACAAATTTTTTTCTGATTTTTTTTTTTTTTAATGGATGGTTCATGGACCAGCGAGTGACAAAGATAAGGGTTCGCTGGTCCATGACTGCAATGCACAATCTACTTGCAGATTCTTAATGGGTCATGGACCAGCGAGTGACAGAGATAAGGGTTCGCTGGTCCATGACTGCACTGCACCAGCAAACCAAAAAATTCTAAAATCTTAAAAAACAACTGAATCGTAAAACCGACAACTCGAGTCATCAAGGATCATTCATAACTATCAAGACACTTACCCGAGACTGTTCGGGACTCACAAAAGATATCACAAACCTGTTACGCTCGTTCTTTACCCGAAACATATCCAAAATTCCAAAAATACCCATATTTTGCAAAGTCTTGACTTAGGCACTCAAAATGATGCAATCCTGATCCGTTTTGCTCAGAATTCTGTCCCGGATGCATTCGTAAACCTGCAAAACTAAAAACCACACATAAAAATGGAAAAAGAAAGATCAAATGCAAAAAATTTAACCTAAAATTACCAAAAAGTCAAAGTTGACCAATAAAAAGTCAAACAAAGCTAAAAATCAACCAAACGCACTCCAATAACCTAAATTAACCTAAAGACCTAAATGGGTTGCCTCCCGCAAGTGCTGAAGTTATTTACGAGTCGTCAGCCCGACTCGACCCCGCGATTAAGTCAACCGGGGACATGGATGTAGCCTCCCTCACTGCCAAAAATGCTCTCATCGGAACCATGCACACGCCACTCCTCAACTTCGGACTCAACTCCCTTATGTCGATCTCGTAAGTACATGGCGTACACGTCAGTCACCCATGACCTATCACTCACTGAAATCTTTTTCTTCACATCAGGTGGCTTTTTCCGCTTCACTTTAACACACTTCTTCTTTGTCGTGGTGGGCAAGGTTCTTGGAGTCTTCGGACCAACCAGAGGTGGATTGGGGAGAGGATATGTGGCTCCAATAAATATGCTCTCAGCTAAGTTATCCACATGCGATGATTTTTCCTTAATTTCCGTACCTGGCCCTCCATATATCATGGCCTCCAACTCCTCGAGATCATTATCTGGATCAAAAGTATCAGCACTCTCAACCACGAGTGGCACAGCTAGCCAATCGTCTCCAAATTCCTCTAACATCTGATCATCAAATGCATCGTGAGAGTATAAATGAGGAAGGACTGGATCTGCCTGCAACGCATCTGAGTGTGGCTCATCGTGACTGATCTCGAGCTGAACTGGAGGTGGGACATGTGCGGTACTTGATGGGCTTAGCCTCGATTGCACCTCGTCCATTAAGATCTCCTGCTCAAACTCATCATAACTCTCCTCATAAACATGTTGGCTCTCAGAAACAGATTCTAAGAGCTCGTTCGCGGTTCTCTCTAAATTTTGGGCACGAGCTCCCAAATTGCTCAACTCTTTGGCAAGTAACGCTATATCTTGTTCGTTCTTCGCAAACCGAGCTTCATTCTGCTGCACCACTCGAGCGTTTTGTTGTAAGAGTTGAGCCATCATATCCTTTAACTTCTTCATGCTATTATCCTCGGTTGGGGCTTGTTCGCTAACTCCCAAGTTGTATACAGGTGACGGTGAATAATTATAATAACCGGTGGGAGGCCCCGCAGAATAATTGCAAAATCGTGCATGATGGGGCTCCCCACAAATATCACATCGCACAAGATATCTCTCATAATTTTGCTCAAAGTACCACTCCATGAAATTTGTTGTAGAGAACAGTTAAACAAAAAGAAAAATAAATCTATCCTAAAAGGCCAAAGTAAAACAACTAAACAAGAAAAAATAAACAAAGAAAACAAAAAGATAAACACACTAGAGAAAAAAAATAAAAATAAATAAGCAAACAAATGGTTAAACTACCAGCTCGGATCTTTCTCGGAATCTGACGCGTCCCCGGCAACGGCGCCAAAAACTTGATGTGTCAATTTGGATATATAAAAATGTGGTCAAGTTTAAAATGGTAAATACTGAGTGACCAAACCACACACTAGGGCAAGCGTACCCGTCGTATGCAATATAGTATCAATAAGTACCGAGTATCAATCCACGGACGCGTAATCAGACTCCCGATAATGTATCATAACTAATATTTAACCGATGCAATTGGAATGATTAATTTAAGTAAACTAAGCAAGCAACGAAATAAGCAGTAAACAATGCAAACGACAGAGAAACAGAATGAGAGAGATATCACCTAGCCTAGAATCCACTAAACCCACATAAGACCCCCGGCAAGACCTATCAACATGAAACTATCACCATATGAGAATAAACCGACCACGGAGGACTATAGACACATCCCGAATGATCAGACAATTCTAAATGAAGCACGGATAGCATAATATGTGAATTTGCACAACAGTTTCACAGTTTCGGTCAAAACAAGCAAACACGCATAAATCGGGAAACACCAAGAGAGGTCTTTCTAAATGAATCCTAATACATGCAATGATTCTAATTTCGATTACCTGAGACCTAGAAACCTCTAAACACGAATAAGTAGGGTCAAAACTTGTGGTCACAAGCAATCTAACCTACTAAACAATGCATAGACAATAACTAGCATAAGAAACGACTCGGTCAAGTCAACCTCAAATGGATGCACACAAGATCAGCCACTAATCAATAATATATCATCATGTAGGAGGTCTCCGGATCATGCATCAACCCAAAAACCAATTCTAGTCTAGGGATCAACAATAAACTAACTAATAATGGTTGCAATTCCACAATCCCTATCAATTAGTCCACACAATACATCATTAACAGCAGCTAATCAAGCACACA
>JBCNJP010004120.1:0-27566 GCA_039602395.1 Deinandra increscens subsp. villosa
TCTGAGGTTCTTATTCGCATCATCGTTTCCTCGAGCTATTTTGTTGCCCTCTCTATCGTACTTAGGAAGACTGACTCCAACAATAGCATTGTCAATTCTTATCCTTCCCATTGTTGATATCAGCTGGTGAGGGTCCATGGAGGTGTGGAAACGTACAAATCCAAAATTGGAGCCTGATTTCGCCGGTCGTGGTGGTACTATTGCATCGATGACTTGCCCATAGTCGTTGAAAACAGCCCGGAGGTCCTGACTTTTGACACCAGCCGGTATGTTTGACACGAAAAGGGTTGTGTCGTTCTTCCATCTGTCCTTCGGAGCCGCTCGACGGGCGATTCCTTTCCTTCTCCTGACTGTCTTCCACTCTTCTTCTTCTCCGTTTGGTCCGCCGCCATGCCCATCAGAATTCCCTAGGTTTCCGCCGAGACCATCAGTATACCATGACTTCTCTCTCATCGTTAGTTATGGATTTTCTTTTTCATTGTTTATGAGCTTGATTATATAGGTGAAATGTAACACCCGTATACAATTTGATGCCAAACTTAACCATTAATAACATTAAAAATTGGTCCCAGGAATTTTTTGTACAAAACTTTGATTTAACAATCATAAAATACCATCATTGTGGTTATACATCTACAAATATAGCCATTTAAGTTTGACATTCAAAAGTGATCAATGACTTAGAACATATGTTCCATTCACCAAAATACACAACAAGTGGTTTGCGCTTGAGGTGATCGGTTCTTCGTAGTCTTGATGAGCATCCCCCGCTAGTCTTTCCCTTTACCTGCAATTTACTCACTTTCAATAGTGAGTTTCCATTGCTTAACACGTATAAGCATCATTAACAATGAAAATTAACAAGTAAAATCAGAATAGGGATCCTAGGCGTATCGCCTAGGAAGACCATATCTTTAGGCGATACGCTTAGAATTTTAGGCGTATCGCCTACTATGTCTCATGCTCCAAGCGGTACGCTTGGAGCTGAATTTCCAGGGATCTGACTGATTTTTTGCCTGTTTCATACTTAGCCAATATTTTGGCTGTTTACCCTGTTCCTACCAGTTTTGCACTAAACCTGTTGGGACTTGTTTTCTACCTTTTAGAATGTCCCAAAACACATTTTAAGCATTAAAGCATACACATTAACATACCTTAGCCATGGTTACGTTACAATAACCAACCCCGGGTTCACCCGACTCGTTTGACCCGTTAAGGGATTTCTTTAAGGCATCCCAAAAAGTCATTATCCAGATTCAATCCACACACATATATATTTTTGCAACTATGTTCACGTTTGCAAGCAATTGGCATAAACATGTTTGTATGCACACATCTTGTTTGGTCTTATACCTCTACTATGTGTTTAACTTCACATATTACCAATTTTCTTGAGTTTTCTAGACACAAACAATATAATCACATATTCATTATTCTACTTGTCATTGCAATTCATTCCCATTGAAATGAACATCCATATGACCCAATTTCTTCCTTTGACCCGTTAAGACGGGTCCTTGCCTTTGGTATTTCCCAACGACTCATTTGACCACCTTTAGGCATTGGGGATCTATGGTTCTATAACCATTTATGATCCTCCTTTCCTTGTTACATGGCATGGGTTCTATAAACCCGTTTCCGCTCATTGTAACTTTTTATTCGTTTATTGATTCCTCTGAATCTTACTTGTGGTCAAATTTAGTCATTTGGGGAACCCTTTGGCATTTGGGCTTCATGGTTCCTAGAACCATTCGTCACCCATTTAGTAAAACTCATGGTTCATTCTATTTGTATGAAATTACGCATTTTCGTATCTATTAACCATTTATGATCAATTAACCCATGGCACATGGTAATGGCTTTCTTGAACCATTTTCTTCCATTGTGCCATACTTTTGACTATTTTGTGGCTCCTACGAACCATTTACTGTCAACCATCATTGTTTAATTTAACATAAATCCTTCTGAACCATTAGGCCCATTTATATCACAATTTACTATACTATGGTTTCTATGAACCATTAAGCTAACATCTAACAATTATCCATTTTTTCACGTTGCCATGGTTCCTAAGAATCATTTAGCATCCTTGTAAGGTTTACTCATAAGGTTCAACATTACACATCTAGGATGTCATAATGTAACCCCATTTCAATGCATCAACAATTACTTAGAGTTTAACTCTAATGTTAGACTCCATAGTTTTATTCATCTTTACAACTTGTCATAACGGGCAAGTTTATTGCTTTTCTAGCCTGTTTGCATTTCATGACACTATAGCAACTACGAGTCATTTGTAAAGTATGTAACATGGCATAGATGTTACCTCATGAGCTTTAACCATTGCTACCCGGTTTCCGTTTGCTTCTTCCACTTGGTTACCTACTAAGGTTATCACCCATATTAGGTTTATATCACAAATTGTCATTATGCAAGCAATTCAACTTGCTTACTCTTGCTAGCTTTTAGAAAAATGAATTCTTGTGCACCATTTTTCAACATTGCTGCTGTAACGGCCCATTTTGACCACTATATAAATTCTTACAGCGTTTCATGTTCAAATATGGAATGTAGTACATTAAAAGAGCTTTCCATGCATATATGGTACACCCTCTAACGATTTTTCTATGATTTTATACAATTTTTCTAAAAACAAGACAGCAACTATCATTTTGTTCCAAACAGCATGCTGGAAATCCAAATGGTCTTATTAACATGCCGTTTTAACCCACTATACATCGGATTCAGTTTTTGATGTTCAAATACAAAACATAGTATTCACAACAAGCTTTTAAACCATATATCATACATCCGAAACGGACATACGAGTGATCTTATACATTACTTACAAAACAACCCCACAACTAGATTTTCATCTTTTTATGGTTTTACATAATTCCATTTGACACCTTTAACAAGCATGGATTTCTCAATTCATGCTCATTCTTATTTCATGATCTCTAGTAGAGTATCATTCTTACATTTAGTTATGAATGCAAGCATTCCATCTAAGTTAGGCATTTCATCAAACACTTGGTGTGCATTAACATTCATATGCTTAATTTAACACCCATTACATATGAGCAATTACCCAATTTATGCAACTCACTAGGATTTGTCAATCACTTTTGTTTACACACATCATATAACATAAATTCAAATTCTAGGGCTTGGGGGACTGATTTCACGTTCTTAGTTTGCCCCAAATTCTATTTCCAAGTCTTTTAAGTGTAAATTTTGGAATTGACACTTTTGGTCCCTCTAGTTTGGCTATTTTGCATTTTAACCCCAAAATTCACAATTTTTCACACAAGACTCTATGTTAACATGCCAATATCATATTTAACATGAATATGTCTCAAAACATTTATACAAGTGTAATAACTAATAATATTACACTAACAAATAGTTAACATCCTAACCAAGTTTTGGATTTTGGACGAAATATTGTATTTTCGCCAATTTATCAAAACATTACATCTTATGATTTCGGGATATATTTAGGTTCTAAATTGGGTCTTAACATAGTAAATCCCCAATTTTCCACATAATCTCGTCATTTATTTGACACCTTGGTTAATTTAGGACATCCCGTAATTGGGATGTTACATGAAAGCTCTGTGTTTTTCTTATAAAGTGTAAGAAGATATTTAGACCATTAATTTAGGGCATGAAGGGTTAAGATCTAATTCAAATCATAAAATGGAGTTTTAAGCGTGAAAAAAAAAACTAAAGTGGAGAGATGAAACTATTATAGCCTACAATTCTTTACTTTTTTAAGTTTTGTCTAACTTTTAAACATCTATAACATTTTTATATAGCATGATTTTTTTTAATTAAAGTTACTCCATAATTTATTTGATTTTTTTGAAAGAATAAAGGAAACTGATAACTGCTTGGACAAGTCCCAAGCTAGACATCATCCCTACGTGTTACAAACAAACACATCCCCCCACCCCCTCTTGGGAGTTTAACATAGAGGGGGGGGGGGGGGGACCACAGAAACCAGATGAAACAAACAATGGCACATTGTGAAACAAACTAACCTAGTCCTAGCAAACTAGTAGCCAAACACTAAATAAGTCGTTAATCAATCGCAACAACAAAGGGTGTAACCCGGACCCACTTGAGGTCCTCCCAGAACCATGACTGTTGGTCCAGAATCAACAACCGTTCACGATATTATCTAATCTAAACGTGCGGAATCCGTTTAGATTAGTGATTTAAGAAAGAGATGAGAAGAAAACTAAGAATACGATGAATAAACGTTAAAAACCTGAACTTTGCACACAAGATGAACTTGTCGGGTACAAAATCGTAATCGTAAACCAGCTCCTCTCGGGTTTACGATCGTAATCACCAATGCTCCTCTTGGAAATCGTAATCGAGCCACCCTTATGATGGTGAACTCATGGGGTTTATATAGCCACCCCATGAGTTTACAATTGGGCCCTTAAACCCTAATGGTAAACCCAATCTTAAACCCCAAGCCCAATATTAAACCCAAGTAAACTAGTCTACTAAACTAAATAAACCCTCTAAGCCTAGCCCAAACTATTTAATATTACAAGCCTCATAATCTAGCCTCAATAATCTTCCCCTAGGCTTGTGATATTAAATGTCTTCAATTTTTGAAATTCTTCTTCTTGACTGGCTGGCATAGATGTTGATGAAGATTCTTTCCGCATAAATCTTCAATGGGTTTCATGACGGGCACTTGGGACTTCCTCTTGATCAGCATCAGCTTGAACTTCTTGAAATGAACAAGCAATGAAATGGAGGACTCTCATTGACTTGCTTTTCTTGAAAGAACTGGTTCTTGCTGAATCCTCGGTAATTGTCTTGAATCTCCAAAAATTAGAGGGTAAAAATGAACTTAAAACCCCTATCTTTAGAGAACTTGATTGTTGATCTTGGATCTTCATGATCTCTAACTGCTCTCTGCATCATTTCCTTCATCAAAGATCGACTTGAAATCTTCAGCTTCCCCTAAACATGTGAACATCTTCTTTGAAGTTCTTTTGAAGCTTTTGAAAACTTGTAAAGACACCAACAACTTCCCCTGAACAGTTTCTTTTCAGATGGAAGTCTTGTCCGGCTGGTTCTTTACCTTTCTATCATCAACCTGTCTGACACACATTTGAAAAAATATACTCCACCAGACATTTGATGACTGGTCTTTGGGTAAGAGGATAATTAACATTGTAAAAACCCAATTATCATCTGTTCAGTTGATGATAATATGTATTTTAACCAAAAGCCCAAAGTTAATAATCATCTGTTTAGTTGATAATAATTAACTTCCCCTGAACCCAAGACCTCTAAAGACTTCCCCTTAGCTGATAACTTCCCCTCAGCTAAGGACTTCCCATGATATAATACATATTATCTTCGAGTTCCCTTCAGATACTATGCATTATGGAAGTCTTTTCATTAGATAATAAGTATCATCCTCGAGTTCCCTTCGGATAATACTTATTATCCCCTCTCCTTCCCCTAAACATTTGTCAAGATCTGTAGGGGGCATACTGTCATGCATCAAAACCCATGAAAACACATTTTGACTTCTCAAATTAACCTGGCCAAGACGTAAACACAACCAAAAAGAACTTAAAGACTCACACATGAAAGATAAAAATAAACAAATACTTACCAATATCAAACATGAGAAAGTTTACAAAGGATCAAACCGTATGAATCTGACTGAGGAACCCTTTTCAGCTTCAGTTACTCGACTAGTCCAGGCGATTGCCGGTATGTTTGTCCGTTTTAAACTCAAACCCGTTTAAACCCAACCAAATGCATCATGCTTAAAAGATTACTAATTAGCAGCATGTTTAATCGTCCCCACACCCAATTGTACATAGCAAAACCTACCCAACCTCAGAGTTTATTGAGGATTCACAAACCCCCAACTTGAGGAACCGTGCAACACCGTTTTGACTACCACTTATTTCATTAATCATTAGTTGGTGATCAGGTCGGCCGCATAAGCACGCAAAGAAGACCAAACTGAATGATTATTTTTCATTTTCTTTTTCTTTTTCTTTTCTTTTTCTTTTCTTTTTCATTTCTTTTTCATTTATTTTTATTATGTGGTGTAGTCATAACAACATAAACATGGCGTGTGAGAGAGTGAATACTAGGCATAATTACCACTCTCAACCCGTTTTTGCTGGGACTCAGTTTTTTAAACCATGCAAACTAAGATGGGAAACTAAACATATATATATATATATATATATATATATATATATATATATATATATATATATATATATATATATTAAGTTCATTGCACTTACATTGGTGGTCATAAGATTAGGTCGAGCCTACCGAGCATATCACCGTGGAGTTTGCTTTTCACTTCCGCTTTACACGTGTCAGTCATCTCCAATCCGGCCATATTTCACTTCTTAGAAACAAAACACAAACAATTAAAAATTGAAAAGCACACTATTTTTTGAGGGGTCAACTTTTTCTTCATCTTTACATTTCTTCCCCTTGCTTTTTGATTTTTAATGTCACAACTTTTGTGAACATCATTATTATTTTTTTATTTTTTTTAACTTTTTTTTATTTATTTTTTATTTTTTTTAAACACGAACACATAAGCAAAGCAAATTACGTCACACACATCTGGCCAAGCTAACCTTCTAAGTATGGATTTGAAATTTTTTTAGAAAAGGGGTTTCATGACTGCACACTAAATTGCATTAGAAGTCAAACACTTCAACAAACAAGCACCAAGTGAAATTTTGGTTTGACACAAACACCCTTTACCGATTCATCAAACAAACAACCAAGTTAAGAACAATACCTTTCATGCTGAATTTGACCTTTTACTTCTCAAGGAAACATATCCTCCATAAAAATTGCTTGTCATGACATGAAGATACGTCTCCTAAACTGTGCCTGGAACAATCACTTATCAATAAACAAATTAATAATAAAAATGTTAGTGATAATCCTCCTTGACTGTTCCTGCACATAATGAGAGATTAGTTAGCCAATGGTACCCAGGCCATTGTTTTTCTGGGTACACCTGAGGAATCAATAAAAGATACTTCTTGTAAGAACATCCCCTTTGAGAAATCAGGAAGTTGGGATGGAGCTGCCTTGATTTTTGGTTTCCAAGTTCTAGGTGATTTAACATTTGTTTTAGTCACTTTTGGAGTTGTGACTTTAGGTGTTTCAACCTTCTTCGTTTTAGATTCATTTTTCAAAACAGTTTTTGTTTTAGTCACCTTTGGAGTTGTGACTTTAGGTATTTCAACCTTCTTCATTTTACAATCATTTCTCAAAACAGTTTTAGTTACCTTGGGATGGATAACTTTGGGTTTTTCAAGCTTTGGTTGTTTTGAAAATGGTTTCTTCACCTTTTTCTGAAAATTTTGGTAACTTGGAAAGCTGTTGTTTTGATTTAAAGATTTTCTTTCAGCTTTGGCAACACCCCAATGTTGATCAGAGGGTTTAACCTTAGGAGTAACAGTCTTCATTGCCTTAGGTTTTTGCACCATCATCGGCTTAGACTTCACAGACTCCTGAGATGAAACCCTTTGAGTTTTCGGATAATAGGGTTCATAAGGGCGATAAAGACAGTTTCTAGCAATATGCCCAACAATGCCACAATTAAAGCAAGTCTGCTTCTTTCGATAAAGGTCAGATTTGACTTTCTGCTGGTTCCTCGAAGCCTGTGTTGAACCTGTCTTTACTGTCTTTGTGCTTCCTTGATTCTGTGACGTTAAAGCATCATTCTTGCAATTACAACGGCAACTGCATGATCCAACTGAAGAAATGGGAGACACAACTACTCCCTTGAGTTTTTCATTCTTCACTCCAGCTGTTGGTTTCATACTCGGATGCTTGATGGTGATCTTTGGCCTCTCAACTTCAGCTTTACTTATGACTCCATAAGTTATTCCTTTGAACTTGGAGGAGAAGGATGGTAGATCATACCCAATGTCTGGTTCTTGGTCAAACATTGATCCATATGTCATAAAGATCTTCCCCTCAGGCCGTGTCGTCAAGATCACCTTTTCCCTTTTGACTTCGTCAATTACTTTGAAGTATGGGGTTTCAATTTTAGATATGGTTTCAACTCTATCCCAGCATCATCAGACTCAGAGTTATGACACCTGTCATATTTCTGGCACTCAGCATCATTGTCTTATATATCCTCTACTCTCCCTTCACCATAAGTCATGTTTGCCTCATTATCTTTTTCTTCTTGAGTCAACGGTGTAGTTCCAACCAAGACACTATCAATAGGAGGAGGAGCCTCTTTATAATCAGACTTGGTTCGTTCAACTTGATCCTCACTAAGAAGCATTCCTATAATGTCTCTGGGAACTGGTGGAGGAATGATACTGTTTGCAGACAGAGACTTATCAAACTTTTCTAACCCAAACCTAGTTTTATCTTTCCCAACTTGACCAGTTACAACAGCATGTGATAATTCTTTTCCAGCATCTAGTATTCGCTGATTTCTACCCTGGTTGCAATCATACTTGACCTGCAACTCATCATATTTTTGCTGCAGTTCAGTTAATTTCTGTGTCAGCTCAGATATCTCAATCCTAGCCTGATCATATAAAATAGTCTTCTCCGTTGCTAGCTTTTGATATTTCTCAATGTCTAATTTTTGAGCTTTCACCTTCTCTTCACTCTTCTCCCATCTTCCCTTAAATGAACTTCTAGAACATTGCATATCAAATAATTCTATCTCACTATTTTTCCAAAGTTGTCTAAGGCCAGGAATTAAACGAGCACAAGTAGGATTGGGGCATATCTTAGTTCTGTCAACTTCATTTGCGAAAGCATCCTTGTCCTCAACCATATTCTTTTCTTCAACCACTGAACTCATTTTCTTTCTTTAGATATACAGCCTTTGAAAATTTTGAAAAATCGGCAAAAACGGCAAAAGTACTATTCAAAGAATAGTGTCAAAAACTTAAAACGCGAAAACGGAGGCCTTCGTAGTGGAATTTGGGGGTCCAAACGAGCTCCCTCCGGGGTAATTCTGGGGCTTGTTGTCACGAACGTTGTGTTAAAATTTGAGCTTCTAACTCCAAACGAGTCAAAAGTTATGTCCGTTTCCGTGAAAGTGTGAAATAATGACTTTTTGCCGCAAACTAGTTTCCGATCGTAAACCCTATTTCCGATCGTAAACACCCCCGGATCGTAAACTCGGTCATGAAACTGACTCCGATCGAGAACAGTCGTAAACAACGATTCCGATTCAGACAAGCCATAAACACGATTCCGATTGAGAAAAATCGTAAACACTCAAAGCTCGGATCTTGAAGTCGTAAACTCGAATTTCTCGATCGTAAACGTCCAAAGATATTCTGGAAAGACTTCCTGGTGTTTGCAGACAATAGGAACGTCTTCGACGCGTTTCTTTCAGTTTCTTCTTAGTGACATGAACTAGAATGGCATGGCATCCTATGTGAAGGAATTTCTATGCGCCTTGTACGTTTTGAGTGTTGCCGTCGGTTAATGGCACTCAAACCATTTTCTCATGACACACAATTTCTGTATGGGTCTTTGCTAACCAATCCATTTCAATGACTACATTGAAACTTCCTCGATCCATGGGCATTAAGTCGATGCTGAAAGAATGGTCAGCACGTAGTCTGGGTAGATTACTCCGGTCAATATCAAATCTTCATTCGCTAATTTTATTGCAAACCTAGCGTCTAGGGCGACGGGGGTGATGTCAAGTAATTGACTAAAATCGATAGACACAAGGCTACTATCGACACATGTACCGAATAAAACAGAGGCATAATAGCTATTTAGCAGGAACGTACTCGTCACCGTATTGGGGTCACGACGGGCGTCTCCGGCATTGATCACGAAAGCTCTTCCTCTAGCATGGTTAGCATCTTGATTCTTCGCCTTTGGGCATTCCTTTTTGTAATGGTCAGTTTCTCAGCAACCGTAGCAGGTGCGATTTGGGCAATCGCGTGCTACATGTCTTTTAACCTTGCAGATGTTACAATAGACATTACCACAATCGAGTGTGTGGTGTAGGTTGCATTACGAGCATAGGGGTGTTGTACCGGTGTAACGGTTCTTCGGACAGGGTGAACAACTCACGGAACCTCTAAAAGGTGTAGGCTTTAATTCGTAAAGTCCTTTTATGAACATTTGATGAGGGCTTACAGTGTTAGGTTAAAACATTGAACACAATTTGGTGCAATTGTAGTCTAGTGTTTTCTAACCTTGGTTAATTCGTTCTTACCGCGCGCCCGATCGTCCGTGTGACGTTGGGTTGCAGTAGTAGCGACGGTTTCAGTAACGCGTTGAGCAATCGATTCGTCGATCACAACAGTGCTCAAGGGAGGAGGAGGCGAAGCGTTTCTTCTGGCTCGGCGTCTAGGCGGTATACCTTCGCTTTAAGTTACTAATGTCAACATAAAGGAAAGTCTAGATTATATGTGAATGGGGTTATTACATGCGCAAGAATAACTGTCACGTCATACATCCATGATACCCAAAACATGACGCGCGCAAGCATGGCCAAGAAACAAGAAGCAGAGGGGAACAACATACGCGAATGATATAAGGACAATAACAGTAATGACATCGATCCTAGACATGAAAATGATATTCATATTCATAATACTAGTTTCCGTTAACCATATTAACTAGTAGAATATACGATAGTCAGAAGAGGATAAGTCTTCATTCTGGGCTCGCGGTCCCATTGCAACAAAATATGTAAATATTTTTCATTACAAAAATGAGGGATCAAAAGTCTAGATTCTAAATCAAGCCATCTAGAGTGGCGGGGATCCAGAGGGCATAGTTAAGGTGGTGGTGATCTGAGCAGTGAGGTTCATGTAACTGAACACTCGCCCAAGGAATTCCTCTAGGTAAGCGACTCTCGTCTGGAAGGACTCGTTGGCCAATCGCAGATCTGTGTAGGCCATGTTGACAACACTCCTACGAGCGTGCAGTGACTCCATAACACCAAGTGTGGAAGCCTGGTGATGCTCCATGGCGGTTGGACGGGTCTCTAGTGTCGCCAGATTGGTCCAGGTGGGGAGTCTAGTGATCTCATCGTTGATTACCGCAAAGGCTTGTTCGTGATATCTCAGGCATGTCACCAGTAGCAGTGGTCGCACTGCCAGCAGCAGCGGTGGGAATCGGGTGGTTCGAGGAGTTGTCTGAGAGGCGGTGTCATAATGGTTTCATAAAACTCGATGGTAATGAGGACTGTCGGACTATACTGACGGTGAGAATGTCTTGCACTAGGCTAGACAGTTCATGGTCCTCAGGGGAAGGTGTGTACTCAGACACGACTGTGTCTTTTCCAGAGGAATCAGGTACGCAGATGACCTATTCGGAAGTCATCCTTGCGATAATATTTCAGGAGAAAACATAGTTGGTAACACGATAACAGTATCTAGAATAAAGATATAAGTGTACCAGTTGCAGTAATAATGACTCGTATATGTAAAGCATAAGTTAATGTAACCAATATGATAAGGAATTGGTCTTGCGTGCAAACGGTAGCTTCGGAGCGGGTTATAGTCCAGGTTTGGTTTTTGTTTATTTGTTTAACCTAGTTCGCTATAACCACGGCTCTGATACAAATCTGTCACACCCCGGTCAACGGATTTGGGTGTGAGCGAGACGGAATCATAGTCGCAGATATACAGAACAACTTCTACTAAATTCAAACGTCATTTAAAACATAACACCATTTATGTTGCAGCGGAATGTTGTGGTGAAATGATAATGTCTTACATTTGAATAAAAGTCTTGGATTGATACTGAAATCATAAATCAGTTTATTTAAGATAGGTCTGAACTACGACTCCAGTGAAGCAGGGTCGAAAGTTACAGTGAAGCCCCATTTGCACGTCTTCCATGATAAGCTTAGATACCTGAGAAATCATGAGTTTAAAAAGGTCAACATATAGTTGGTGAGGTTCACAGGTTTATGATTCTATGGTAAGTTTGTAAAAATAGTTTACAGAATGTTGGAGTAACAGTTTACGGTATGTTGGAATAACAGTTTATGGCATGTTGGGATAACAGTTTACGGCATACTTAAATGTTACGTTGGTTTACTCGTGGTTGTAAGATCCTACCATGAACCTCAAATTCGAATACTAACGGATTACCCACTCATGGCATTCTATCCCAAGAATACCGAACAGGCAAGAATAACTGACATGTACCCCTTGACAATGTACGAAGTCAGGATTGGAGCTACCAATCTGGGCAGGGTTGTCAACCCAAATAGATCTATTCACTAGTTATCGTTTCGAGCAGAACTAATCGAATTCAATTAATAGTGGGATTCAGTTGTACTAACGTTGATAACGATAAAGTACCAGTTGTTTGGGATACATAATGGAACATGTAGTCATACGGCTAACAGGTAAACCATAACATTAAGTAAAAAGCATTTTATCAGTTCATGATTTCTCCCCCATAAGTGTAAAACAGTTGTAAAGAAAAGGGGCCGTGAAACTCACATGATTCAGTGATGATGATGGATTACCGAGTGGCAACTAGCAAGTAAAGTCCTAATAAAACATAAGACAATATGCATAAGGGTCCACATAATCATTTGAGTAACGAACGTTACCCAAATGATACCGGTCAAGTCTTGACGTATAATCCCGTTTGTAGCGTTTGAAAACCCGTTAGTTAATCAGTTTACGAAATCGGTAAATGCGAAAGTTCACGTATAAGGGCATTTATGTAAATTTGAATACAAGTAATGAACATGCGATAACGTATCATGAAGACCAGTTCAATCAAGTCTTGAACATTGTTTTAAATAATAATATTCATTATTATTTTTAGGTTCGCTTGATCGATTGAATATTTAATCGCGTTATGTTATAAATATATAACTAAGGCTCATAATTATTATGAAATAATTATTCTAACTTGTCGGAATAATTTGTCAATTTATTACAAGTTAACGATTAAATGAATAAACACAAGTAGGTTAAATATTAAAGGTTGTTTTAATATTAAACTTATGTTTAGAGAATTAGGGTTTTAAGTTAATACATGTAATTATTATTACAATAATTAATATTAACAAAGCATGGTGAGTTAAAATCAAATTAGGGTTTCTAAAACTCATACGAATAATTATTTGTCGAAAATAATTATTTACGATTCGTTACGTCGTAAAACGTTTTAAATCGTTTAAAGATTTCGTTTCAAGTCAAAATGTTTAAAAATAAACATTTGGTCCAGTTAAAACGTTTTGATTATTTTGGTTTATTTAAAATAATCAAAAATATGTTTTTCATAGTTTCTATAAGTCTTTTGATTTTATTTTGATAAAATCATTTCTAAATAACTTTATTTATCAAATAAAGTTAATGTTTTAAATTAAAGACTTTTTATAGAAAAATCTCAACATAAAACATTTACACTTTTTGTATAAATTCCAAGATTTTATACTTTTGTCGATTGTCCAAAAAATATGATATTTTATCATTTTTGAACATAAATTATATCTATTTATTTTATCTATTTTATTTCTTTTATAAAATCTAATCAAGTCTTTTAAATCTTGCATTTTAGAAATTATATTTTTATAAAATGTGACCATTTTATATAACAATTTCTATGGCTTAACTTTTATGGTTTAATTTATCAAGTAATTTTTATAAAAATACTAAGTTACTATTTAGCCATAAAAATTCATTTAAATGATTTAATGTTATCATTTTATGTCCAATATTTCTATATCATCTCCTAATGTCCAAGTTAGTCCACTAATGTCTTTAAACACCAACTTTAATCCATGATAACTTGTCATTAGCAATTATAAATCCATTAACAAGATGATTAAGTACTAAAATCATAATTTTGCAATTCTAGTAAATTAAATCATACTAAGACATGATTTTATATATACTTAACCATTTGTAACATTCTAGCATTTGATAATATCAATATTTTATCATGCTAACATCTATATAATATATATATGAAAAGAATGGTGGCCACGTGGCATCACCACAACACTCCATTCTTTAATTTTCCTGCCTAGATGATATTCGCTTAAATGAATCAGATCTGTTCGGATCTTCAGTAAATAACGCGACCCACAACAAATAAGCCGACGTACATGCCTGCCTTAGAAACCCTAAATTCGCAAACTCCGTTAAATTCATCCTCTCTGAATCTTCTCCTTAAGGCGATTAAGGTTCAATCATCGTTTCCAGATCCGATCCTACCTGCATACGCGATTAAGGTGATTAAGGTTCAATCATCGTTTCCAGATCTCACAACATCTCCATTTGATTGAACCCTACATACGCGATTGCCATGTCTGGTATGTTTTCTTCTCATCTTCTCAATCACGTAATATTCGCTGAATCCTAAATCGATTGATATATTAGGTGAACCCTAATCGATTGTTCTTAATCGTATACTAAATCTGTGAACCCTAAATCGATTGGTATATTAGGTGAACCCATGGGTGAAATCGGCTGCTCAATTGGCTATTCATCATCAACCGATTTGCTTTTATCTTACTCGCAGACGCTGATTCAAGGTAACTAATCCTTAATCCATCATCATCTTATAATGTTTCGTTAATGATTTTTCGATAAACCCTAATTTATCTACGTTTTTTTTTCTCCCGGAAAATCTCATATCGATGTTTTTGATGTTCCTCGATATCATCTCTCTTCAATGTTTCATATCGATGTTATTAAAAAGCAAACACAACAGGGCTAACATTGATCCTCATTCTTCTCTGTTTTCATCGTCGTCTCCTAATCCTTCATGGAGGTAAACAATTTCTTTAAAGCATCATCATCCCATTCAATTATTGTTCTGTCTACACCGGTAGATTTGATTTTTCTAATTGGTTTGGTTAATTTTTCTCATCTGCTTTCTATTTCGTTATTTTGAAATAGAAAAACTAATGATGCTCCTTTAAAAAAGTTGTTATTGAGATGATAGTGAAATTGGAATCGAAACTGAATAAGAAGCAAGATTTAATGAGAAATTATAGTTAAAGGTTCGGGAGTCGCATATGGATTCACAAAGTTTTTGTCGTTTTGCTGCACAATATACACAATTTGAATATGTTTTTGTTGCTCTTTTGTTACTTCTCTGTGTTTCATATCAACATCAATCTATTATGCTTTTGGCCAACGAAAATGCATCCATATATCAAATGCAATCAAATGTGGATGTATATAACATACATATATGTATATCTTATATAATCTTTATGTTCATTTATGTTGCAGACTTCATCTTTGGATTTGAACACAAATTACTTTTTGAAGCTTGAAAAGCCATCATAGAACCAACTGCTATTAAAGATTCAGGAAATCATGCTTGAGGAAATCCTAATAACATCAGAGGAATCCCATTTTGGAACATCAAAAAAAAGTATGCAAAGGGTAAACTATATAAATTTTCTCATTTATGTACTGAATTAACTGTGTTTTTTTTATAGGTCAGTGTGCTTACGATGTTGTAGGATTATGAGTTTCCTACTATTACAGTATTACAGATCATTTCTAGAATGATGAATGTGAAAACTAAAACATAGATATGGCATAGTTTTTCATTGAACTAGGTGACAAGTTCTCATATGTACAAAGGCACAAATACAAATTTGTGAAGTTCTCTACTTTGATGCCTCAATGGAGATAAATTTTGTTAATTTAAGGTGAATTTTAAACTTCAAAAAAATGAACAATCATGGCACTTTTAGTATTTTAAAGGTTTAAAAGTGAAATTAGAATTTGAGACCTTCTTTAAATTTCGTTATTACAAAATTTACTCTTTAGTTATGTTTAGTGATTTAGGTGTATGTCTCAATTGTATTCTATATTTTTTTTATCTACTCCTATTGAATATACCTAATTTGCAGCCCATAATGACATTTGTTTTCCTGTTGCTATCTTCTAATACACGATTCAGTGCTTTATTTTCCCTCATGACAATTGTGAACATATAATTAAGACAAAAGAACATAAAAACAAGTTTATAGGTCTTTAGTGCGTATATACTGTATAGTTTATAGGTCTTTAGTGAACATATAATGCGTATATACTGTATAGTTTATAGGTCTTTAGTGAACATAAAAACAAGTTTATAGGTCTTTAGTGCGTATATACTGTATAGTTTATAGGTCTTTAGTTATGTTTAGTGATTTAGGTGTATGTCTCAATTGTATTCTATATTTTTTTATCTACTCCTATTGAATATACCTAATTTGCAGCCCATAATGACATTTGTTTTCCTGTTGCTATCTTCTAATACACGATCCAGTGCTTTATTTTCCCTCATGACAATTGTGAACATATAATTAAGACAAAAGAACATAAAAACAAGTTTATAGGTCTTTAGTGCTTTATTCATGTCCCATATGGGTGTTTCAGGTGAAAGTGTTTCAAGTTTATGGATATGAATGTCTATGTTGGTAACTTTTTAGTCGATAGTATGCAGATAGTCATTGCATTAGTAATGCACAAAACATGTCTGGTCAATTGCCACAAAGAAGGCTAATCATTGTTACTGAAGTGAACAAAGTTATGGTAAGTTTAGTATTCAAAGCTTTTAATTGATTATGAAGGTGAAATAATAAGTAATATTATATCAGATTATTGGAGATATATGCTCTTAATATTTCTTTTTACTTGGATAACACAAAATAAAAAGTTCTATCAAATGTAGGTGGATAAGAGATACGATCAAGTCACTACAGTGAACATATGCAAATGGTGGTGGATTCTTTTGAATGGTTTTAAAAACTTTTTTTTGTTCATATCATTCTTTATCATTAATCAATGGTGTTTTTTATTTCGTTTCTTCCCGTTGGACTTGAAATCACACTCTATTTCAGTGGATGAAGATCGATGAAGCTGCAAAAAAGTGAAGGTTCGTTTGATTGATCATAGATCCGTCTACTACCTATGATAGTTGTCTTGATCTTTGAACTTACATTTTCTTTGTGATTGTATATTAGGGTGATCTTAAAGTACATCTTAATTGAGTTTGTCCCGGACTAAAAGAATCAGTTCTCATATTTGTTATGTTATAATTATATGATTAAATAAACTCTTTACAATCAGGATACAACAGAATATGGACTGCTCTCCATCTGTGGTTCTACAGTTTTTATGAAAGAACAAATTGTAACCTACACTTACTATTTATTTTGTTCTTTTTGGGGTGGATCAGCAGATTGGGTTGAATAACTTATCAGAAGTATTATCATATGAAGCTTTTAGTTGCTGGAGTTGGAAAGCCCTTTGCACTCGGCACTCCATAGCTTTATCAGTTAATCTTACAAGTTACAAAACAGGTATGATAATGTGGCATTTTCAATTTATCTACTATTTAGCTACAAATAGTCAGATTGAAGAACAGGTTCAAATTATCCTAATATAACTATTTACTTACTTATGAATCGGTTTGGGTTAAGGGAATGGGTCGAACTCCTTATACTACTATTTTTACAGGAAACTGGAGCCGGAATTAAAAATAGAAAGGCCAAGAAATCTTTCACCAAGAAGAGATGAATGAACCAAGAGTTTGTCATGTCAGCACTTAGTAGCAATTTCCGCCTATCCACATGATGTGTGAATCTTAAGGTTAACAAGTTTGAACACAACCATATTTTATTTTCACCTCAACTTAATTGCAACAAAAGAGTTGGGCCACACCTATTGCTTCTTCTAAAATATGCTTATATTTGATTATAACCTGAATTCCTTTGTTTATGATATGTATTTGTTTTCTTTTATGTTTTTGACTAAAGAGATAAATTGAGTCTACATCAGTGGTACACTGACTTGCAAATTTCTTAATAAACTCCATTAAATGCTGTTTATTTCTAGGTTCTTGACAAAAAGGGGAAAAAGGGTCTACAGAACGTTCACGTTATAGCAATGATTTAATAGACTTTTTGTTAATGACTCCTGTTGTATGTTGTGTAATAGAAACACCTTATAATTGTTAAATAAGTTTATATTAATGATTTCTAGGTTGGG
Organism: Deinandra increscens subsp. villosa; assembly: GCA_039602395.1. Classification (NCBI taxonomy): domain Eukaryota; kingdom Viridiplantae; phylum Streptophyta; class Magnoliopsida; order Asterales; family Asteraceae; genus Deinandra; species Deinandra increscens. The sequence goes on from JBCNJP010004120.1 coordinate 18,012, forward strand.
TGTAGAGTTACAATACCTAATGCTTTGTGAACACATCTGAAATTAGATATCAAGGAATGCATTTTGTATAGAATACCTGCAATATCTAATTAGTAATTACTACATGAAAACATCCTACCAAGGAAGCAAGTTTGTATGAACATACCAACAGCCCACAAACCTGCATCTTTGAGCAGTAAGTAAGCCAAGGCCTTCAACATATAACCATAAATCAAAGTAATTTAATTGCAGGTTTTTTTTAGTTTAATAAATTATGGATGTGTCATTTTTTCCTATGTATGTATTCTTTGTATTATTTGATAACATTTTGTGTTTATATTCTTTTATTATTTTTTTTAAAACCCGCCAGTGTGATGCACAGGTATCAAAGACTGTCTACAAGTCTGTATTTTCAGATTTGTAACTTTTTTATATTGTCGAATGTTAATTTTTTTCTTTAATTTCAATTATCGAATTACACTTATTATTATATATTAAATTTTGGATTATTTTTTTTAAAATCCGTCCGTGCGTTGCACGGGTATCAAAAACTAGTATATATATATATATAATCATCTAAATCATGATAATATTCATAGATATCATAAAATCATCAATAAAAACCACATTTTCAAACATATAACCTTAAGGTTTATATAAACATGTATTTTGGTGTTTATGATTGTTAGAAAACTTTACGTTAAACGGTTCGTTGTCAAGACTCGAGGAAATCCTTCGGGACGTTAATAACATATAAAAACTTTAAACGAGAACGGTTAAAAAGACTCACAACGGTGAGGAGTTTAATACCGAGATAAGAGAGGAACGGTGGTGGCATCGTGGTGGTCTACGGCTGTTCACGGCAGCAACGCTGCAGCCGGCAGTGGCAGCAACTCACGGCAGCAGCAGCGGCTCATCAACAGCAGCTTACGACAGTAGCAGTGTGGCGGCAGCAGGGCGTCAGTGGTGGCTGCCAGAAAAAGAAAAGAAAAGAGGAGGAGTGGTGCTGTTTGGCCGGAAAAGAAGAGAGAAGGGGAGGCGGTTCACGGCAGTGAACAGCAGCGATGCTATAGCAGAATCCGGCAGTAGCAGCAGTAGAATCCGGCAGTGGCTGTGGTGGTGATGGCAGCCGAAGGAGGTGGTGGTGGCTGTGTTTTCTCGACAGAAAAACGGAAGGAAAGGTGGTGGTTTATGGTGCTGTCGAGAGGGAGGAAGAAGGAGAAAAAAGGTGGTGATGGGGGTGGTTCAGTGGCAGCAGCAGGAGCAACAAGATGGTGGTGGTTTGCTAGCGGCGGTGGTGATAGCTGGGTGTTATCTTTCCCGCAAGAGAGGGAGGGACAAGGAATAAGGTGGTGGTGGTTTATGGTGGTTGCTGATCATCGAAAAAAGAAAAAGAAAGGGTGGTAGTGGTGGGGTGCAGCCGTGAGAAGGGGAAAGAAGGAGAAAGGTGATGGTGGTGGTAGGGCTGTTCTCGGCAGCAGTAAAAGAAGAGGAAGGAGGGTTAAAATCGTGAGGGACAAGAGGGAAGTGAGGTTGAGTGTTTGTAGTGAGTTGGTAGGTGAAACATGTGGTCTCCAAATTTGTCAAGAAGCTAGAATTAGGGGGAATAGGTGGGAGAGGTGGCCAATTCTTTATCATATAAACATCACCTACCAATTTTTATAAAACTTAATTTTTTTTATATAACTTTGATGTATAGGTGACTATTTTGTATAAAACAATTGTCATGTTTTTATAAAATAGATTGTGTAGTGTAACGCTTTATAAAATATATAAAGGATGGCAAATGTGAAAATCATAACTTTTATAAATAATAAAAATGTAAAAGTTATACAAGTCGGTGACAAATTTTTATAAAAAAAAAGGTAGTAACAAGTTTTTATAAAAATTGTAAAGTTGGCGGGCCAATAAATTATAAAATTATTCATTGGGCTTGGGATTTATATTGGGCCCAAATATAAAAAAAAGAATGTATTTGGGCCGGTTCGTTAGATTTGGGCCGTACGGGTCCAAACGGGGTGCCGGTTCGAGGCCCGGGCCCGTTTTGTATAGGTTGAGTTCACACATCGCCACGTTCAATCGGTTTACCAAGATTATGCAACAGGTTAAGGTTTCGGGCTCGGTTTAATTATTTTTGGCTCACTGGGCCTATTGGGCCTAGTCGGGCCCAACTGGGTTAACGGTTGAGGTTTGGCTTAAGTCTTGAGAACGATTTCAGTTCGTGATGTTTTTATTTCATAAAAACAATTGTTCGAGTCGGTTATAATAGTTTATCAGAAATCGAATATAGTTTTCAGTTATGTACACAGGTTACGGTTAACGTTTTTAGTTTCGCCAGTTAGCGACAGTTTTAAGCTCGACCGTCCAGGTTGTTTAAAACCGAATAGTTTGGAGCATGCGATCGCTTATCAGTTTGATATGTCATCGATATGAATGTACGACACCAATTCCGGATAAAATATAAATATATATTTTATATATATTTTTTTTTTAGTGAAATTCCATGATTAGTCCATGGAATCACTATGGAATTTACGGGTATACGCTTCTAGTACAAACGCGGGATTAGGTTTACGTCCTCAGTTAACGGTCAGGCACAGTAATTAACAGTTTAAACAGTGATCAGATCAGTTAATGCACATTAATACTTAATTAAAAGTCAAAGTAAAGAGGTTTGGCCTAGGGTTTCGGACGAGGTGTCACATTCTCCCCCAGTTAAAAGAATTTCGTCCCGAAATTCAGTTCTTGATCACTGGTTGCTTGTGAATTTTCTGAAAAGACGAGGATATTTCAGATGCATTTGGTCCTCGCATTCCCAAGTGTGCTCTGGACCTCGCCGTGAGTTCCAACGCACTTTAACAGTGGGAATGCGGCTATGCTTCGCACCCTTAAGGTCTCGGTCAAGTATCTCGACCGGTTCCTCAATAAAGTGAAGTGTTTCGTCAACTTGAATTTTGTCAAGTGGGACGACAAACGTTTCATCAGCCAAGCATTTCTTAAGATTTCTAATGTAAAAGGCATCATGTGAACAACTAAGCTACACGGGAAGGCGTAAACGGTAAGCTACTGGTCCGATTGTCTTAGTGATTTCAATTGAACCAATGTAACGAGGGTTAAGCTTTCCTCGTTTGCCGAATCAGATGGCGCCTTTCCAAGGCGACACTTTTAACACGACGTGGTCACCCTTTCTAAAGGATAAGGGTTTGCGACGATTGTCGGCAGATAAATGTCAATAGTCTGATAAAAGAATGAGGATTGACACACGGATGAACGAGGTTTTGAGTATGAAGGTTTCTGGACAATTCAGGATTTCTCATGAATGGGCTCTACCAGGATTTTCATGCAGTTCAAATTACAATTACGTGTGCACCCACAATTGTGATTTGCCTTACATGATTAGCCTAAGCTTTGCTCATACTTGAGTTTTCAGTTTGTCGGAAAATGAAATGTATCGGGGACAAGATGGCTTATGGAAAAGTTTAAATTGATTCGCTACCGGACGTGATCTAATGATAACAATAATGGAAATGCGGTTTGGCTCCAGTCTAGCTATAGGTCTTGCAGTCTAAGATCTTTATAGGTTCTAGACAAGATGGGTGTGTAGGCCATTGGTCCAATCCGTTCCAGGATCTCAAGGGACCGATGGGGTTTAAGCATACCTAGCTTTCCAGGCCTAGTTACCACCATCTGAGACAGAATTCATTATAAGGTTTTGAACCCCCTTAGATTCTAAGGGTTCGCGTCGAGTGTTAACATAGTTCTCCTGGAGATTACCTACGGCATTTGGAAGGTTCAGAAATTGAATGGTCTCCTTAGTAGTTTCATGAACTATCACTGGACCAGTCAGTTGACTGTTACTGGCTTCGGTCCAGCGAAGGGGCGAATGAAACTTTCTTCCATACAAGCCTTCGAAAAGGGGCGGCTTGAATATTCGAGCGATATCTATTGGGATAAGGAAACACGGCGTGTGGAAAATGGTTGTCTCAACCATTGCCTAGGTTTGTCTTGCGTGATGACAATCTGTCACATAACTACGCAACGTACCTTTTTAAGGTCTGAATTTTTCCTTTTGATTTGGTCATCAGTATAACTCCTTTATACATACATTTTGTTGGATCCCTGGGTGGATGGAATAACTTGATTTGTGGGTTTCATCAAACACTAGCCTTCTCAAGTCTCTAAAGTTATGTACCCATAGTCTATCCAAAAAGTTTATGGTTCCATCAGGCTTTTCAATCAGTTGTTTCTCCATGCTATGCAAGCATTCATTTTCCAGATTCTCCGGCTTAAGAGCTTCGATTTGAGCGTCACGAACTTGTGACGTGAGGTTCGAGTGTATGGTCATTCTTAATGCTTGAACACGACGCGGTTTGGTATGTTCCTTCCTGCTTAATGCATCGGCTACAACGTTAGCCTTGCCCGGGTGATAATGAATCTCACATTCATAATCGTTAAGCAGTTCAAACCATCGTGGTTGTCTCATGTTTAGCTCTTTCTGGTTAAAGATATGCGGGAGGCTCTTGTGATCGGTGGATGTAACGCACCGAGTCCCATAGAGGTAATGCCTCCAGATTTTGAGGGCAAAGACAACGGTTCCAAGTTCTAAGTCGTGACTCGTGTAATTCTTCTCTTGAATCTTCAGTTTTCGAGAGGCGTAAGCGATGAATTTCTCACGCTGCATCAGTACGCAACCCAAGCCTTGATGCGAAGCATCACAGTATACAACGAAATCGTCGATTCCGTCTGGTAAGGATAGGATTGGGGCGTTGCAAGGTTTTTGCTTCAATAACTGGAAAGCAGTTTCAGTTTTTATCATCCGAGATGCATTTCTTATCTTCTGGGTCAGGGTGGTGAGTGGCTGGGCTATCAAAAAAAATTCTCAATGAATCGGCGATAATAGCCAGTGAGACCTAAGGATTGACGAATCTCAGTTGGGGTCGTGGGAGTACTCCAATCTTTGATTGCTTCAATCTTAGACGGATCAACGTGAATATCGTGGTCGTTGATCACATGACCCAGAAAGTGTACTTCGCGAATCCAAAAATCACATTTGGAGAATTTCGCGTACAACTCTTCATTCGTTAATAGTTCCAAGATGAGTCTCAAATGTTCTTCGTGTTCTTCCTTATTACGCGAGTAGATAAGAATATCATCGATGAACACATAACAAACTTTATCCAAGTATGGTTTGCACACGCGATTCATTAAGTCCATGAATACGGCCGGTGCGTTAGTTAAACCAGATGGCATAACGAGGAACTTGTGATGACCATAGCGTGTTCTAAACGCTGTCTTTGAGACATCTTCATCTCTAACTCGGAGTTGGTGGTACCCCGACCTCAGATCGATCTTGGAATAGAAGTATGATCCTTGAAGTTGATCAAATAAGTCATCGATCCTCGGAAGCGGGTAACGGTTCTTTATAGTCTGTTCGTTCGACTCTCGGTAGTCGGTACACATCCTGAACGTTCCATCTTTCTTCTTCACGAATAAAACGGGAGCACCCCACGGGGAGTGGCTTTGACAAATGAAGTCCTTATCTAGCAACCTCTTGCAGTTGGCTAGATAGCTCTTGCATTTCAGACGGTACCAGTAGGTAAAGGGACCTGGCAACGGGGCGGCTCCGGGTGTTAGGTCGATGCGAAACTCTACTTGCCGTGATGGAGATAAGCCTGGCAAGTCTTCTGGAAAGACTTCCTGGTGTTTGCAGACAATAGGAACGTCTTCGACGCGTTTCTTTCAGTTTCTTCTCAGTGACATGAACTAGAATGGCATGGCATCCTATGTGAAGGAATTTCTATGCGCCTTGTACGTTTTGAGTGTTGCCGTCTGTTAATGGCACTCAAACCATTTTCTCATGACACACAATTTCTGTATGGGTCTTTGCTAACCAATCCATTTCAATGACTACATTGAAACTTCCTCGATCCATGGGCATTAAGTCGATGCTGAAAGAATGGTCAGCGCGTAGTCTGGGTAGATTACTCCGGTCAATATCAAATCTCCATTCGCTAATTTTATTGCAAACCTAGCGTCTAGGGCGACGGGGGTGATGTCAAGTAATTGACTAAAATCGATAGACACAAGGCTGCTATCGACACATGTACCGAATAAAACAGAGGTATAATAGCTATTTAGCAGGAACGTACTCGTCACCGTATTGGGGTCACGACGGGCGTCTCCGGCATTGATCACGAAAGCTCTTCCTCTAGCATGGTTAGCATCTTGATTCTTCGCCTTTGGGCATTCCTTTTTGTAATGGTCAGTTTCTCAGCAACCGTAGCAGGTGCGATTTGGGCAATCGCGTGCTACATGTCTTTTAACCTTGCAGATGTTACAATAGACATTACCACAATCGAGTGTGTGGTGTAGGTTGCATTACGAGCATAGGGGTGTTGTACCGGTGTAACGGTTCTTCGGACAGGGTGAACAACTCACGGAACCTCTAAAAGGTGTAGGCTTTAATTCGTAAAGTCCTTTTATGAACATTTGATGAGGGCTTACAGTGTTAGGTTAAAACATTGAACACAATTTGGTGCAATTGTAGTCTAGTGTTTTCTAACCTTGGTTAATTCGTTCTTACCGCGCGCCCGATCGTCCGTGTGACGTTGGGTTGCAGTAGTAGCGACGGTTTCAGTAACGCGTTGAGCAATCGATTCGTCGATCACAACAGTGCTCAAGGGAGGAGGAGGCGAAGCGTTTCTGCTGGCTCGGCGTCTAGGCGGTATACCTTCGCTTTAAGTTACTAATGTCAACATAAAGGAAAGTCTAGATTATATGTGAATGGGGTTATTACATGCGCAAGAATAACTGTCACGTCATACATCCATGATACCCAAAACATGACGCGCGCAAGCATGGCCAAGAAACAAGAAGCAGAGGGGAACAACATACGCGAATGATATAAGGACAATAACAGTAATGACATCGATCCTAGACATGAAAATGATATTCATATTCATAATACTAGTTTCCGTTAACCATATTAACTAGTAGAATATACGATAGTCAGAAGAGGATAAGTCTTCATTCTGGGCTCGCGGTCCCATTGCAACAAAATATGTAAATATTTTTCATTGCAAAAATGAGGGATCAAAAGTCTAGATTCTAAATCAAGCCATCTAGAGTGGCGGGGATCCAGAGGGCATAGTTAAGGTGGTGGTGATCTGAGCAGTGAGGTTCATGTAACTGAACACTCGCCCAGGGAATTCCTCTAGGTAAGCGACTCTCGTCTGGAAGGACTCGTTGGCCAACCGCAGATCTGTGTAGGCCATGTTGACAACACTCCTACGAGCGTGCAGTGACTCCATAACACCAAGTGTGGAAGCCTGGTGATGCTCCATGGCGGTTGGACGGGTCTCTAGTGTCGCCAGATTGGTCCAGGTGGGGAGTCTAGTGATCTCATCGTTGATTACCGCAAAGGCTTGTTCGTGATATCTCAGGCATGTCACCAGTAGCAGTGGTCGCACTGCCAGCAGCAGCGGTGGGAATCGGGTGGTTCGAGGAGTTGTCTGAGAGGCGGTGTCATAATGGTTTCAGAAAACTCGATGGTAATGAGGACTGTCGGACTATACTGACGGTGAGAATGTCTTGCACTAGGCTAGACAGTTCATGGTCCTCAGGGGAAGGTGTGTACTCAGACACGACTGTGTCTTTTCCAGAGGAATCAGGTACGCAGATGACCTATTCGGAAGTCATCCTTGCGATAATATTTCAGGAGAAAACATAGTTGGTAACACGATAACAGTATCTAGAATAAAGATATAAGTGTACCAGTTGCAGTAATAATGACTCGTATATGTAAAGCATAAGTTAACGTAACCAATATGATAAGGAATTGGTCTTGCGTGCAAACGGTAGCTTCGGAGCGGGTTATAGTCCAGGTTTGGTTTTTGTTTATTTGTTTAACCTAGTTCGCTATAACCACGGCTCTGATACCAATCTGTCACACCCCGGTCAACGGATTTGGGTGTGAGCGAGACGGAATCATAGTCGCAGATATACAGAACAACTTCTACTAAATTCAAACGTCATTTAAAACATAACACCATTTATGTTGCAGCGGAATGTTGTGGTGAAATGATAATGTCTTACATTTGAATAAAAGTCTTGGATTGATATTGAAATCATAAATCAGTTTATTTAAGATAGGTCTGGACTACGACTCCAGTGAAGCAGGGTCGAAAGTTACAGTGAAGCCCCATTTGCACGTCTTCCATGATAAGCTTAGATACCTGAGAAATCATGAGTTTAAAAAGGTCAACATAAAGTTGGTGAGGTTCACAGGTTTATGATTCTATGGTAAGTTTGTAAAAACAGTTTACAGTATGTTGGAATAACAGTTTACGGTATGTTGGAATAACAGTTTACGGCATGTTGGGATAACAGTTTACGGCATACTTAAATGTTACGTTGGTTTACTGTCGTGGTTGTAAGATCCTACCATGAACCTCAAATTCGAATACTAACGGATTACCCACTCATGGCATTCTATCCCAAGAATACCGAACAGGCAAGAATAACTGACATGTACCCCTTGACAATGTACGAAGTCAGGATTGGAGCTACCAATCTGGGCAGGGTTGTCAACCCAAATAGATCTATTCACTAGTTATCGTTTCGAGCAGAACTAATCGAATTCAATGAATAGTGGGATTCAGTTGTACTAACGTTGATAACGATAAAGTACCAGTTGTTTGGGATACAGAATGGAACATGTAGTCATACGGCTAACAGGTAAACCATAACATTAAGTAAAAAGCATTTTATCAGTTCATGATTTCTCCCCCATAAGTGTAAAACAGTTGTAAAGAAAAGGGGCCGTGAAACTCACATGATTCAGTGATGATGATGGATTACCGAGTGGCAACTAGCAAGTAAAGTCCTAATAAAACATAAGACAATATGCATAAGGGTCCACATAATCATTTGAGTAACGAACGTTACCCAAATGATACCGGTCAAGTCTTGACGTATAATCCCGTTTGTAGCGTTTGAAAACCCGTTAGTTAATCAGTTTACGAAATCGGTAAATGCGAAAGTTCACGTATAAGGGCATTTATGTAAATTTGAATACAAGTAATGAACATGCGATAACGTATCATGAAGACCAGTTCAATCAAGTCTTGAACATTGTTTTAAATAATAATATTTATTATTATTTTTAGGTTCGCTTGATCGATTGAATATTTAATCGCGTTATGTTATAAATATATAACTAAGGCTCATAATTATTATGAAATAATTATTCTAACTTGTCGGAATAATTTGTCAATTTATTACAAGTTAACGATTAAATGAATAAACACAAGTAGGTTAAATATTAAAGGTTGTTTTAATATTAAACTTATGTTTAGAGAATTAGGGTTTTAAGTTAATACATGTAATTATTATTACAATAATTAATATTAACAAAGCATGGTGAGTTAAAATCAAATTAGGGTTTCTAAAACTCATACGAATAATTATTTGTCGAAAATAATTATTTACGATTCGTTACGTCGTAAAACGTTTTAAATCGTTTAAAGATTTCGTTTCAAGTCAAAATGTTTAAAAATAAATGTTGAGGGTGTATTT
>JBCNJP010004122.1:0-21932 GCA_039602395.1 Deinandra increscens subsp. villosa
CGCCAGAAAACGTTATCGGCTTGCAGTCCATGAAGGACTTGAACGTGCAGTGGTGGTTTCCTGTTGCATAAATAGTTCGGGTTTCAAATTTAAACAGGTCAAATATAATTCGTTTTGTGCCTTAACCGGCATAATAGTTACCCTGTGTGGCGTATGCAGCTTGGACGGCTGCCACCGCGGCTTGCACGTGTTCGTTGATCATGGCTTGCAATTGCGCAGGCGTCATGTTGATGTTGTTCCTTCCGTGCACTCCCCGTGCCACGGGGCGGAGTTTGTCAAACTCCAGTAGATCTACCCAACATCCCCTCGCTTTACAATTAATGGTACAATTAGTTGAGGACTTTTAAGTTTTCAAGGCATCCTTAGAAATCATGTGATATCATGTGGTTTAGACTTTAACCTACACTAGCCATGTTAAAACGGTTTACTGGATTCTCATGAATCTCAAAAGTGTTTTTGGTTTCGTTTTAGAAATCGTTGTTTTGGTAATTCGCAAGTGCTTCCCATAAAGCACTTCGGGTTCATCAAGTGGGTGCCGAGCACTCCAAGTTTTCAAGTTTATCAGGGAGGTGCCTCGCACTCTCGAGTTGTCAGCATTGTTTTACTTTTAGTTATTCGGAGTGACCCAAACGGGTTCACGGTAATCGGGTTAGTGACACTCACCTTTGGTTGCACTGCTACACTTGCTTATAATCCAAGTATTGCTTATTGAAGACCTATGAACACGTTTAGGTCTTAAGTATTAGTTTCGTGTCTAATCTTTACTTAACGTCACTATGGCCCATAACATAGCACGTTGGAACTATGACTCGACATACAGACACACGACACCAATGGTTGATCATAAACAAGGGTTCATATATATCAGAAATCAAAGCATGTATCATCATGGCATAATCATGTAAGTCATGACATTCAAGCAAATTGTACAAGTTTAGATTCTGGTCTCAGTTTCGCTAGCAGTTTCGCTAGTCAGTTTCGCTGTGTGCACGGGCAGCACTTTCGCTAGGCGATACTCGATGACACAGTTTCGCTAGGCTAGTTTCGCTCGAAACTGTTGGCACAGTTTCGCTAGCCTAGTTTCGCCCGAAACTGGTTTGAACTTTCGTTCAGGGAATTTCGCTCGGTAGATTCGCTCGAGCTGGTCTGGTTGGTTTACCCGGCGACACTGCAGTTTCGCTGCATAGTGTCGCTGGAAGGAGATATACATAGTTTCGCTGGACAGTTTCGCCCAGAGAACACCACAGTTTCGCTGGTCGTGAAAAACATACGGATCAGCCTAAAAATCAACCTAACAGCTTCCATTTTACATGCAATTCATTATCTAGCATACATAACCATTTTCCAACATAAATCAGTAAGCTTTAACACCTTAAACATGCATTTTATCATCAAATCACCCAAAATACATATAAAACCCTAAAATGACTAAAATAGCATAAATCTTTATCATGGATGGATTTCACACGTAAAGTTATCAACTTTATGGTAGATCTAGCAATCCTAAGCAACATATCAGAAGATCTAACAATAACACAGAGATCTAGGCATGCTTTATGAAGAAACACATAGAAAAGTATAGAAAATGGTGGTTTTGGGACTCACGGTTGATCTAGGATCAATGGATGATCTTCACAACTCAGAATGATAGCTGATTCTTGGTGGTTCTTGGTTGGGATCAGCTGGTCCAGGAGTCTCAGGAGAGTTGTGTGTTTTTGTGTGAAATGAGGCAAAATGGTGAACTAGGGTTTATTAAGATTATTTATATCAGAGGCTAGTTTCGCTGGCAGTTTCGCTGGCCAAGCGAAACTGGCCCTGAGCTCGTGCAGGTCAGTCAGTTTAGCTAGCTACCGGGCGACACTATAGTTTCGCCCGTTAGTTTCGCTGGCTGCACAACTTAGGCAATTTTCACAAAATCAAGGATTTACAATTCGTCATGCTATTCATAATATTAAATCATGCATTTGAATCATATTGCACATAATGACAACAATAATGAACACATAGCACATATGGGCGGGTTCGGTGATCAACCAAAGGTCGTGGACGTATTCGGCCTAGTTAAGCATTAGTTACTAAGTTAACACTTATAACGTAACTAACGGGGTTTGTCTAACGGAAGTTAACCTTGAAATTCTCGGATGTCACAGATCAAGAAGGTTGATCGAAAAGAAGGTTTTTCGGTTGATGAGGCTTGGATCGAAAAGGGGTTTCCGATCACACAAGGTTGGATCGAAAAGGGGTTTCCGATCACACACGGTTGGATCAAAAAGGGTTTTCGATCACACAGGGTTGGATCAAAAAGGGGATTTGATCGAAAAGTCTCGAATGGGACTTTCCGATTGAAATGTACCGACGATCGAAAAGTCACTGGGAACTTTTCGATTGAAACTTCTGATCGAGAAGTCGCAAGGAGGGACTTCTCGATTATGCGCGGCTGATCGAAAAGTCTCTATATGGGACTTTTCGACTGCGGGACGACTGATCGAAAAGACACTATGGGTCTTTCTCGATCAAAGGAGAGCGACAGAGGAGGGTTTTCGATCAGAATGTCTGATCGAAAAGTCTTCACACGGATCAAAAAGTCTTCAACTCACGAACAAAGGGTCTCGAAAGCTTCTGATTTTTGATTTTAAATCTGCAAAAGACGTCTGACTCGTGCTAAATGCTGAAAATCACAAAAACACTCAAACTGTTTGTTACCAAAAACCTGAATCCGATATCGCGAGAGCCTCGAAACTTGCGTTTCTTGGCTCTGATACCAATTGTAAGTCCCGAAAATGGTCTTAACACGATATATAACCTCGATTGAAAGTGCGGAATCCAAACAATCGAGTGATTCTAGTATAATCGAAAAATAGTAAAGAAACGATGGAATCAAGATGAAAACACAAACCGTAATGAAAATAACACTTGATTAATCACCTTAGTTGCAACACCTAATCTAGAAATTCTCTAAGGAGAATTTCGTGGACACCTTCTCACAAAAACACCAAAATCAGCAGCCCTAAACTAGTTGTTACATCTTCCTTATATAGGGGGAGATTAGCTTGGAAAACAAGCTAATCTATCTTTGGTAACCCTAATTAACATAAAATTCCCATATTGGACCACATAAGCCCATAAAACTCCACCTAAAGTCTTTCTAAATGAGCCCAAACATGTCTAAATTGCCCCAATGACCCAATATACCCATAACCCAACTAATTTTCACCTATTCTATCACATAGGCCTTCATAATAGTCCGCCAAGTGATGATTTAATACACAAGCCACAAATTATTCCCTTACACATATTCCAAAACTCAAATCTTTAAAATCATCATTGCAACCATGTTGCAGCCTCTTATAAAGACGAAATTAGTTGCAGCCATCTTAAAAAAAGGAAATCTGCCAAATGATATGAACTTAAATAAAATGATATGAACATGAATGAAGTAAGAACCAAGAAGCTTTATTTTTGTTTGAACCAACTGTATGAACTATCTTTAAAAACCTATAATCATATGGGTCCTATTTACAGTTCATTAAACTTCAAACTTGTTATGTACAGGGACATGTTGGTTCAAACTTCAAACTTGTTATGTACAGGGACATTTTGGTTCTAACCAAGAAGCTTTATTTTGGTTCTAACCAACTGTATGAACTAAAAAAACTGTATGAACTAAGAACCAACTTAATGAACTAAATAATTGGTTTATAAACCCGGTGTTTTAAAAATGTTCACAAACAGACAAACATTAAATCACACAATAGCTTAAAAATAGCATTTCAGAAGGAAAATCTTTAAAACAATGACGTGCTTTTATTAAATCTTTAAGGTAATGACCCGGTTTTCTTTGAACATGGATATATCATCACACTACCAAATTAAAGGCATATAGACATTGATAAACTGACATTTAAAAAGGGTAATAGAAAAAATCAAATATCCTAATGAACTATGAGTAATAGAAAAAATCAAAATAAAAGTAAAGAATAAGAGGAAGCACAAACTGCAGCCCAAACACCCATAAGAAATAATCAGAGGCATATAGACTTAACACAACTGCTAGGATCATGAAAATGACCATTCTCCACAATAAAATCAAGATCAAGCTAAACCACTCTTAAAGGGTAAAATGGGTTAAAAAAAAGTCTCATAAAACGGATGAAACAGATTTGTAGCTCAAAACAGGTTCATGGAGTAACTCAAAACAGATTTGTAGCTCGAAAATCCTATAACAAAACAGATTCATGGAGTTACTCAAACTCTCAAAGCAAGTTCATATTAGATTCCTTTGAACAACTTTAGTGTAAAACAACATTCTGTAACAACTTTAATCAATTCTAGACAACTTGCAACTAAGCTCATATGTGGTCAAATCTACATATACAAAAAACAGTCCCAAACCTAGGAGCAGGTGTGATTACAAAACAGATTTTGCAAAAATTTGTTTAGAAGAGAACTTGCAACAAAGTTTATAAAATCAAAACATACTTTTTTTTCTGCTGGTATCCCATATTCATTTGATGATATTTACAACCTAGAACATCTTAACTATCTTTAAAAACCTATAATCAGATGGGTCCTATTTACAGTTCATTAAACTTCAAACTTGTTATGTACAGGGACATGTTGTTTGGTTTTGAAAACTTATAGGTAAAGGAGTAATAGGTTCATGGAATTCTTTGTATTATCATTTATAAAATGCTTCCAACAGAAACGAAGGTTTCAGTTCGATATGTTGAAAACCTACTCAAACTTGTAAAATATGTTGAAGCCTAAACAATTGGTAAAAGGTTCCAGTTGGAATAAGCATGTAAAGTAAATTTTCGCTAAAAGGGGATAAGAATGTAAAGCAACTTTTCTAACCTCAAACTGACATTGATAAAAGAACTCCTTTATACTCTTTTAACCAAAACTGTCAGAACTCTTTTAACATTAAAGTTTGGAGCCAAAATTTGTACTTAACATAAAAACACACTTTCGATGAGTTTCACCTATTTGACCCAGCTTATGGTTTTAAAAGATAAAATACCAATCATATACAAACACAGTTTGGAAGGCATTAAAAAACCTTTAGATTAACAGGCAACATGCAAAACTGAATCACAAAATAAAACAAAAACTACATATATGAACAAAAGACCAAATAGGTACAACTTGATTATTGTATGATGTAGTTTGAGCAATTAAGTGTAAAATCTGGTACATTCTCATAAGATCATGTCTACTTATTTAAACATCAATTGAATTTGAAAACCAACAAACATATATATTTTGTAAAAATAGTTTGGAAAGGAAATCTTTAAGTATTTAAACATCAATTGAATTTGAAAACCAAACAAACATATATATTTTGTAAAAGACTTATTTATGTTACTAAACACAGATTCTCAACTTTTGGTTATTTTAAAAGACTTATTTATTTAAAAACTTTGTAAACACAGATTCTCAACATGATTGTAAATAGGTTGAACAACATGATTGTAAACACAGATTCTCAACATGATTGTAAATAGGTTAGACAACATGATTGTAAACACAGATTCTCCACAAACAAATGGACAGATCTATATTACAAATAGATTCAAGGCAGAATTTAGTTGTTAACCAAAAACTGCACTTTTATATAAAAATTAGATTCAAGGACAGATCTATATAATTTACATATAACCAAACAGCCCCTGACCTTGTTTAATACCATTCAAGACCACTCATATTTATAGATTATTAACCAAACAACCCTTGAACCTATAAATGATTAATCAAACAGCCCCTGACCTTGTTTAAAATCACTTTCTATAATGACCAAACAGCCCCTGAACCTACAGATATAATCTTTGAAGTACAAAAACTGAGTTGAAGTGGGCTGTTCACTATATAGTAGAATATAGTGAATGTATTGTTGGGATTTGGCAGTGGTATTCGGGTCGCCCGGTGACATATTAAAAAATTACGTGACCGATAGATTAATAGTTTATAAAAGAGTTTACCGAATTAATTTATGATTAATTCTGTAACGCAGCGGAATAAGATTATATATATATCTATACTACTATATAACACATATTCATCAAAGAGGGCATTTTGGTAAATACAGCGTCTTAAATTTAAGACGTTTTCTTCTTCTGGCTAGGGTTTCACAAAGGAACCGATGTTCATTTGTCTTTGCCTTCCCGTTCCGGTAACCCATTGAAGAGCGCAGGCGACAGAAATCAGCAGGTGCTGATGAAGATGAAGCTCAAAATCGGTAAGCTTTGCAGTTCCTTTCGAAGAAGGCCTCAAGTCTACATCCTTCTTTGGTGTAATATTTTAATCGGCGATAGTATGGAGAACCGATGACACAAGAATCAAAACCTGCATCCTTGCTTTTGCAGACTGAATCTCCCTTTTCATGGTGATTCGACCTGCCTTTCGACCAGGCCTGAAGTCAACATACATGAAGAAGCAACCGGCGATGAGTCTTTTCAAAGGAAAACAGACACCAGACCTGGTAATCTCTGTTTTGAGCTTCGCAGTCAAGACCTTGAATGGTAATCAAAAAAGGGTGGTTCAATTCAAAATTTCAATTCAAATTGGGTATACAACCTTCACTATAAATACACACCTTGTAGCTGATTGAAATCACAATTCGAAACAAGAGGTACAAATTTATTTGTCTGATTTAATTTTCTGCTCTTTATTTGTCTGAGTTTAAATTCTAATTATGTGTATCTATTCATGTTGTAGATTGAAGATCATCAACTTCTTTACTCAATTTGCCGATCCAGGTTGTGTTCATTTTCCCTTATTCTTTCATTTCCTGCTCTTTATTTGGTTATCCCTAATTGTTGGTTCTAAATTTTTGCAGCCTAAAGATCTTCAGCCTGAAGTCACCCTGCTAAGGTCAGAACACACCTTATAATTGTTGATTTTATGTTTCTTTTGCAAGATTATGTTATGCTTTGCTAAGAACACCTCTTTAGTTAATTTGATTACCTAAATGTAAAACTCATGAAAAATCTATGTTCTTATCAGTTTGATGCCTGAACTTGTTCTTGAACTGATGAAAAAACCATGTAAAACTCACTAATTTTGAAAATCCTTTGGTATAACTGGTCTAATAATGTGATTTTGGATAAGTTTGTTTACATAAGTTTGTCTGAAAATCCTTTGGTATAATGTGATGACTTGATATTGATGACTTGATTAATATGATTTTGCATAAGTTTGTTTACAAACTGTGGTTAAGTGGTTAAAAAAATGGATAAAAATCTTAACAAGCACACAACAACACATGCTCAGTTGACTACCCAGTTCCCATAGCCCTGCTTCATCAAATTAATTGTTTATAAAAGATAGCAGATTTAGCATTAATTGGTTTTTGCTATAACATTTTAAACTAATATTGACAGTGAAGCTTGACCAGTTAACACTTCGAAACTTCTTTCACCTTCTATATTTACCATAAACAAGTATAATAGGTGGAAATGGTAACATGGCACTCTTTACATTAAAACAAGACTTTGCTTGGGCTTGTCATTTTTTTAGGGGCATATAAATTTTTTGAAAAAGGGCCCTTTTTTATTTGGGTTTAATGATGTGTATATAAGCAGACTTTTGTATGGTTGAGTCACCAATACATGAAGCAGTTTAGAGTTCCTATTGCAAGGAACCCATGAAACAATTTAGAAAAACAGCAGCTGCTGATGCTTCTTATTCTGTTGTTGTTTGTTTTGTTCTCTTTATGCATGTAAACGGTATTCTAAACTGCCCCTCTCTTTGTGTTCTGCTTGAAGTCTTTGCATAATAGTGTGATTTGGGATAGTGGTGTAGATCATCATGGGAGGCATGAGCAAGAGTTCCCTGCTCAGTAGCCTGCCTTAACACTAATTGTTCCCTATGTGACTTTTTACATTCCTTTGAACTATGCTATTGTAACAATTTAGATAAGCTCATTCAGATTTAACTAATGTATAGGTCACACATCAAAGAACCTGATAGGTTTAGACTTTAGACATAGTTAACTAAGAATTTGGACACAATTGGATAGTCCCATTGTATGTGTATATGTTGCTTTGTAAGTTGCATTCTTGAATATGTGCATAATCTCTTAACTTTTGATAGTTTTAAATTTCCCCAGTTTAAAGTTTTTGTTTTCTTTATGTTTTTAAGTTCCTTTTGCCTAATAAAAAAAATTACACCAAACCCACAAACCATAGAAAATTTGTTTAGTTGGTAGTGGTGATTGTAGATATAATAATCTCAGGTTGTTCTTCATAACTTGTGTATAAAACGATATAAAACCAGTCCTTCCTCTACTGATTTCTACACTTTCGAACTCTTTGGTGATATGTAAGTCTTTATGCAACTGTTTAGGGACTATGTTCAATAGTCTTTATATACCAATACAGCCATTCAAATGATAAATGAAATTCAATAAACCCCAGGTCACTTTATTCGTTATTATGGGTTTATTATGATTTCTACGGATTGAATTGGTTGTTTTTTTATTTCAAATGACATTAACATTCAGATCCAAACAGTTCGCATATAATGAAGAGTAGATGGAGGATGAAATTTAGATTTGAATGTGTTTTTGTGATTCCCAGAAAATAAAAGCATACATTAAGTGGCAAACGCTCATTAGCCTCATATTGTCTATCATTCATTGTATTCATTAATTAACCTAATTATGTAATTTTCACCATTGCATATATTACATTGGGTGTATTTTGCAGGCCTTGGAGAGAATTAGTTTTTCGTTGTTGCTGATACATCTCTCTCGGTGCTTACTATCTGTGAGTCATGTCTTAATTTTTTTTACTTGCTTCTTAATTGTGCCATAGCATCAATAGTGAATGTGTGTGTTAATGTGATTGATTGAAATTTCAATATTTTGCATTCACGTAAGAGTTAATTTTTAGATTTTTTTTCTGTGGTTTATAACGCCTATTGGGTTTCTACTTTTACTTGAACATAAATTATGTCTCTGTTCTTATGATCAGCTACAATTATGGACCCGCATTCTATCATTGACTCATTTTCGTCATTGACACAATATGGATCTTGGTATACTTTGTGTTTCGTCTGGGTTGAGTTCGTTTTGCCTTCCGACCATGAAAACAAACTATGGATTAGTTTTCTTGACCAAAACGTAAGATTATTTTTTCATATTTTAAAAACATTTTCTATTTTCTGCTTAAATCACTATATTTATTTAATTTTTTTAGAGACAAAGAGTTGTGGGTTTCGTCTCAGAATCATTAATAAGAACTTTACAAAAACCTAAAACTGGTAGACCAAATGTTTGTACTACATCGTTTCCAAATTGAGAGTTTCGCTTATGAAGAATGGCCGAGGCATGAAAACTACGTCTTATATGCGAGCGATTTGAAGATTTTGATTGGTGAACACACTCTACTTCTTCCATTTACAAACGATATTCCAAGACCATTCCGTTTATATCCATTAGTGCCTACTATAGAAACACTTGCGCATGACAAGACGTCTTTAAAGCTAATTACCGGTACGTATAGGTATTTTTGATACAAAAAAAAAAATCTATAGTACACTATGTAATATCACTAATTGTTAATTTGTTGTAGATGTCTTAGGGAAGATAGTACGTCATGAGCGACGATTTCTACATTTTGTTTTGGAACTTCAAGATGTTACGTAAGCCATTTTTCATACAAAAGTAAAAATTAATACTTCTTTTTAGTTTCTTTACAATTACTTATTTTATTATGAATGGCAATACAAATTACATGTCACAGTGACAAAACAATACAAATATTTCTATACGACCCGCCGGAGGTTTTGTTGGTGAAGGCCTTTCGAGCAATGTTAGAGAAATCTATTGTCTATATATCTAGGGTCAAGCTGGTTCGCAAGCGTACAAGTACGTTTTAATACTACATATATATTTTTTAAGTAAAATTAAACTTCTCGCGTTAAGCCAAATTTTACAATAATATATTATATATGTGTCTTCAGTGAACATTTTGGAGTCAACAAAGTATACCAAGATCGTACTATGAACCAGACATGCCAGAGGCACACCAAATTAGGATTATGCGTTCTTAATACATATTAGAATGTATTTTGTTTGAAATGGAAGATGTGTTACAAAGTTATATAGATTATTGTTTAGTTGCTTTTTATATGTACTATGCACAATTTATGAATATTTGATGTCTTATATTATGTTTTTAGAAATAATTTATGACTTTGCTTAGATGTAGTTTGTTGCATTTTTCATATTATATTTACCAGTCAAATACTAATTGGTAAGCTAGCTAAATCATCTATACTTTCCTTAATATCGACTGATTACTTATTATTTGGGTAAACAAAGGTATCACAATGGTTGACCTTTCTGTTGAAATTATCGTATTTGAGATATTAACGAGGGCGTCAGCGAAGGTTGTAGGCTGTTCTAAGTCTGTTTGTAAGGAATGGTATGCCTTATTGTCAACACAAGACTTTGCAAGAATACATTGTTCTCGCTCATTAAACTCATCTAATCAAAGAATTCTCAACGTTGGCGAGCTAACATGCTCTGTTCATCCAATCGACATTCGGTCATGTGATTATGGGCCAGGCACCGTTGTTGATTTTCCATTCAATGATATCTCTATCCATTCGCATTTGGATGGATTGTTGTGCGTTTGCTTGGATTCTACGTTTGAGTTGCTTCTTTGGAATCCCGTCACCGGTGCTTACAAGAATTTGTCAACACCTGATTTTGATTGCTTTTACGAAAATAGTCTTGATGCGGTTGGGTTGTACATTGACGCTTCTCAAGATTACAAGGTCCTTCACATTAAGCGTAGGTGTGGTGTATATGCAGCCCATGTCTATTCAAGGAGACTTGACTCTTGGAGGACTATACCTTTCATAACAAGACCAGAGTACATTAGGCAGAGTTTCTATTGGTCATCTGGTACTTTATGCGGTGACACTCTATATTTCACGGTTTCCGAAAGCTACGTGAACGGAGTAAACGTAGTGATTTGTTTTGATGTTAATTTGGAACAGTTTAAGGAGATAAGCTTTCCACCCGTTCCATGTAATGGAATTTATAAAGGGGAATTATTGAATGTAAAGAATGAACTTCACATGTTTGTCAGCACCGGCTATCGTGAGATGTCAATCGATTTGTGGAAGCTAGAGGGGGAATGCTGGATTAAAGATTTCTCATGTCCTGGAATGATAACACTTGATGAATGGTGCAGCATGTCACATTTTATGACGAACGGTAATTGGCAGTTGATGACTAAGCAGGGAAAGCTTTATGAAATCCAAGTCGATACGAAGCCCTTCGAGTGTTTTTATCATCCTACTTGCTTTCGCCTAAAGAATGGTGCAATGTTTCTAGAGACCATTATTTCACCAAATCTTTAGTTTCACTTTCATGATAAATTTGTATTTTCCGTTCTCAATGTTTTAAGAATGTTGATTGTCTATTTTATGTTCTCCGTTATAACTCTCTTTTATTTACTTTACAAGGCAATTTAAGAATGTTGATTGTCTATTTTATGTTCTCCGTAATAACTCTCTTTTATTTACTTTACAAGGCAATTTTCAATTTGCAATGACTAATGGACAATTAAATGATCGTAACGGTGCTTCGGCCCAGAGGGCAAAAACGCCAGCTGAATTACGAAAAGAACGTAACGCACGATATTATGCTTCACGCAAAGAGAATATACCACCCCAAGATCCTAATGTTGCTTCTACCTCAAGCGCATCTACTACGTCAGGTTTAAAAAGAAAAGAACGTAATGCACGATATTATGCTTCACGCACAAATAATAGTACACCGACGACAATTCTCCCCAGTGTAAATGAGGACCTCATGCCTCGAAGATCTCGAGGTTTCTATTAAATTGGCAATGCTTTCCATATCTAAAGTTCAAATTCTAGCAACTTACGCCCTTTAATACCATGAATTTCTTAGGTATTCCGATTCAACCGCGCACTCTATTACCTCAATTTGATGACGCTATTGGTCAACCATCCATCCAAAACGAGAACGTTGCCAACCATCGTGTCTTAAATCAAGTCACACGTCAAGTTCCACAAGGTTTCTTGCATCTTTTAAACTATATGTTTGTATTCCAGTTGCCATATTTTGCAACATACATTAACAAACATTCATGGATTATCTTAGGTATTCACCATGATAACGTGGAAGATGATCCATATAATTTTGTTTACAATGGAGTTCCTAGAGACCATCGTGTTTTAAAGGCGATGAATCCCTGTGTCCATTGTGGAGCAAAACGATTTCCGGATGAATTTGCAACTTTTTGTTGTATGAGTGGAAAAACTAAGTTAGCAAATTCTGAAATTCCAAACGAACTCTACCGTCTATTCACTTCCCAAGACGAAATTGGCAAAACATTTAGGCACCACATACGTGCTTATAACACAAATTTTTCTTTCGCCTCAATGGGTGTGACATTGGACAATACATTGAACAATATGAGAGATGGTGTATATACTTTTCGTGCTCATAAGGGAATATATCACCAAATCCCCCCATTGGTTCCGAATGACGGAGTTGCACGGTATTTACAGTTGTATTTCTATGATCCCGATACTGAGTTAGATCATAGACTACAATGGCCAAATCTTGATCGGAATATAACTCAGACAATTAGACGTGTTCTTTCTACAAACCCATACGTCAACACGTTTCGAAGTCTTGCTGAACTAGGACCTCTAGACAACTATAGAGTCACTTTAAATGCTTCAGTGGAACTTGACCAGAGGGTTTATAACCGACCAACGACGTCTGAGGTTGCTGGTATTTGGGTTGAAGGTAACGACAATATCACTGCGTACAAAAGAAGTATTGTTGTTTATGGGCGGTCCGAATATAGTCAAACTATTCAGCCTTACTATGGTTGCTACGATCCATTGTCGTATCCTTTATTTTTTCCCAATGGCGAGGAGGGCTGGCATCCTAACATACCACGTCAAGGTGAATCGATGACTCAACTTCACAATAATGAAGACAACATCGATGAAGAAATGGAAGGTACTCACCATTTAGATTTATATTTTTAATATCCTAAGATGTATTGTTTTAAACTCATCCAATTTTTTCGAACATCTTTATTATTCAGAGACCAACACCAGTCGTCGTAGAACAACTGTGGCTATGCGAGAGTACTACTGCTACAAATTTCAAATCCGATCTACACATAACGTGCTCCTGTTAGGTGGTAGATTGCTACAGCAGTTTATAGTAGATGTTTATATAAAGCTTGAGACGTCACGATTACAATATTGTGAACGAAATCAGTCTAAGATACGAGCAGATCTGTATCAAGGTGTTGTGGATTGTGTTAATGCCGGTGAGGTTACTCCAAATAGAGTTGGAAGGAGAATTGTCTTGCCTGCATCCTTCATCGGAGGTCCTCGAGACATGCGGCGTCGGTTTCTAGATTCAATGACTATAGTTCAAGACGATGGTAAGCCCGATATATTCCTTACGATGACGTGTAATCCTAACTGGCCCGAGATATGTGATAATCTAAAGGCTGGTCAAACCGCACAAGATCGCCCAGAACTGGTTTCAAGAGTGTTTCGTTCCAAATTAGAGGATCTTAAGGAACAACTATTCAAGAAACACATCCTCGGAAAAGTAAAGGCATACGTTTATGTCATCGAATTTCAAAAGCGTGGTTTGCCGCATGCACATTTTCTTATTATCATGTGCTCAGGAGACAAAATTAACAATCCAGACCATTATGATAGGGTCGTGTGTGCAGAAATCCCTGACAAGCAAAGACATCTCAAAATGCACGAGCTGGTTGTCAGTCACATGATGCATGGTCCTTGCGGACATTTACGAGCAAATAGTCCATGTATGCAAGGTGATCCTCCAGTTTGTCGCTTTCGATATCCCAGAGCATTTAATGAGCAGACAACACAAGGACATGACGCATACCCGTTATACCGAAGGAGAGACACCGGAATAGAAGTGGACGTGCGAGGAAAAACTCTTAACAACAGATGGGTTGTCCCGTACAACCCAAAGTTGTTGATGATGTTCAACTGTCACATCAATGTCGAGGTTTGCTCAAGTATAAAAGCTGTGAAATATCTGTTCAAGTATGTTTACAAAGGACATGACAAGCAGGTCATTCAAGTCGATCCAAATGACCAAGACGTTGTTGTAAATGAGATAAAGAGATTTCAAGATGCACGCTATGTATCGCCCCCTGAGGCCATGTGGCGCATATTTTCATTCCCTCTTTCTCAAATCAGCCCCGCTGTGTTGGCCTTACAACTTCATCTCCCTAATCAACAGATGGTTAGATTTAGTGATGATGATATAATGACTGAAATAGTTGAGCGGGAAAGAGATAAGAGAACAATGTTGACTGCCTTTTTTGATACTAATAGAGTGAATGAAACGGCAAGACAATATTTGTATAAAGACTTTCCAAAACACTTTACGTGGAACGCGAGCACGCGTCATTGGAATCCGCGTAAAGCCAAATCACAAAGAGGGCGCGTTGTTTCCGCTAATCCAGCGGAAGGAGAAAGGTACTACTTGCGCGTGTTGTTGTCAAATGTGAAAGGGCCTACTTCTTTTGAGGATCTTTGCACAGTTAATGGTGTAAGACACACAACTTTCCGAAAAGCGGCTCTCGAGTTAGGCTTAATAGAGAACGACGAAAGTTTATCACAATGTCTCACTGAAGCCTCCATATTTCAGTTTCCCGTTGCTCTTAGAAGGTTATTCGCGACCATAATGATTTTTTGCGAGCCTGGTGACGTTCGTAAGTTATGGGATGACCACTACGATTCATTGTCTGAAGATCATAGATTACATTATCAAAATGAGGAACGGGTTCGAAATATGGTTCTTACCGAAATTAGAGTTTTCCTACAGTCTATGGGTAAAAATCTTAACGATTTTGATCTTCCAGAACTCACAGAAGATGTTAATCTACATTCTCGAGGTTTTCGTGAGATACAAGAGGAATATGGGATAGTTGTGGAGCCTGAACATTTAGCAGCCAAAGATTCGCTTAACTCTGACCAAAGATTCGTGTATGATGAGATCATGGGCCATGTCAATAGTGAATTACCTGGTGTGTTCTTTATAGATGGTCCAGGTGGAACGGGGAAAACATTTTTGTACAAAGCTTTGCTTGCAGAAGTCCGTTCAAGTGGTTTTATTGCTCTAGCAACAGCTTCATCAGGTGCCGCAGCTAATAACATGCCGGGAGGAAGAACAGCGCACTCTAGATTCAAGATCCCCATTAAGCTTGAAAATAATGCCATGTGCGGTATCAACAAACAGAGTGGAGCCGCTGAAGTAATTAGGTCGTCCAAATTAATCATTTGGGATGAAGCATCAATGGCAAAACGACAGGCGATAGAGGCGGTGGATCGAACATTGCAAGATATTACAGGGGTTAACCTCCCATTTGGTGGGAAAGTGATGGTTATGGGAGGCGATTTCAGACAGGTGTTACCAGTTATTAAACGCGGCACCAGAGCACAGATTGTAGACGCAAGCATACGAATGTCGCCTCTTTGGTCTATAACTAGAGTAATGCGGTTGACAATAAACATGAGGGCGCTTAATGATCCGTGGTTTTCTGATTTTCTTCTAAGAGTCGGTGACGGAACTGAAGAGTCGATTGAAGGAAGCTTTATCCGCATTCCTGATGACATGACAATTTTATCCGCCAACCGAGAAAACTCTGTAAAAGATTTGATCGATTCCATATTTCCGTCACTTCAAGCGAATATGCATTCTTCTGATTATATAATCTCAAGAGCAATATTATCCACTAAGAATGAGAATGTTGATGAGATTAATGACCAGATGATTGACATGTTTCAAGGCGAGGAAAAAATATACTACAGTTTTGACGAGGCAGAAGACGATCACAACAACTTTTATCCTCTTGACTTCTTAAACTCGCTAAATGTAAGTGGTTTGCCGCCTCATAAACTTCGGCTTAAAGTAGGATGCCCCATAATATTGTTGCGGAATATAGATCCATCACATGGCCTATGCAACGGCACAAGACTGATATGCAAAGGATTCCAACGCAATGTTATTGATGCTGAAATAGCTGTGGGACAACATACTGGAAAACGAGTGTTTTTGCCAAGAATCCCTCTTACGCTTTCCGAAGACGACATGTTTCCGTTCAAGTTGAAAAGAAAACAGTTTCCCGTTCGACTTAGCTTTGCGATGACAATCAATAAAGCTCAAGGTCAAACAATACCACACGTTGGTGTTTATCTTCCGGATTCTGTATTTTCCCATGGGCAACTCTACGTGGCATTGTCAAGAGGGATATCACGCCAAAATACAAAAGTATTAGTTCACTTGGCCAAAGACTTTAAACGAGACGGGGTATACACCTCCAATGTTGTCTATCAGGAAGTGTTACAAGATTAATGAACGATCGTTGTTTTTTTGTTGTTGCACAAATGTAATGATTGTTATTGCTTCAGCGAGCCACACTTTGTAACTTATTACATTATATTATGTGTCTTTTATATTACAGTTTACGTGTTTTATATTATACAGGTGCTTAAAACACATTCAACTAAGACATTTGAAATTACAAACTGACCCATTTCACGTCCTTAGTTTATAAAAAGATAATTTTCAATTTACTAATTATTATGATATTTGTTTCACTCTTTAGAAAGATAATCCTACAAGAACAAGCTGCAATAAGCGGGCTTATCATGGTTGAAATTTCAATATATGTATTGATGTTGGAGGTGTTATCAAGACTTCCAGCTAAATTTGCATGTCAATGTAAGCTTGTTTGTAAGGAATGGTGCAAGCTCATTTCAACAAATGATTTTGTCAAGGCTCACCTCTCCAAACCTCATCAATTAAATATTTTATCCACCGATTGTGATGATAATTCTTTTCACAAGTTAGTTTTCGAGAATTCGATGTTTGGTTTCGATGGCCCTGTTCACCTTCCTTTCAGACTTCAACCATGGAATTTGAAGGTTTTAGGCGTGTTAGATGGCTTGCTCTGTGTTCTCCTTATAGATACACGTGAGATCGTGTTGTGGAATCCTCTTACAACTGTCTACAAAAAATTGTCAAAAAACAAAACCATGTCTGTTGATGATCCTGGTAGCAATATATTAGGGTTTTATTATTCCAACTCCGCTCAGGATTATAGGCTTCTACATGTAACACGGGGCCAAGAAGAAATTGTTTGTTATATTTACTCAATGTCGATGGATTCATGGAGAGAGATACCTTTTTTAACGAAAATGGAGTATGATCCTAGCAGATTGATTTTGTCATGTGCGACTTTATGCGGAGATGCCCTCTTTTTCTTAGCTAGCGTATTTGGTTTAGTGTATTATGCTCAGTGGGTTCTACGCTTTGACGTAAATTCTGAACAATTTACAAATATATCCATACCTGAGTTTACATATAATGGTGGGTATAAATTACACGTTGTTAATGTCCATAATGACATTAGACTTTTTGTTGTTCATGGCCTGCATGAATATGTCTATTCCTTTGACGTATGGAAGATGATGGGTGATGAGTGGTCTTTGGAAGTTTCATTATCGAAGGTAATGCCCATTTGTCTTCCTATAGAATTCTACGTCAAGTATGTCACGGATGAAGACAAATGGCTTCTTATGACGAATTATGATGATACTTATGTGTTGGACTTTAGTATGAACAAAGTCATTTACTCATATCCTTCTAAGTACTTTAATGCAATTCAAGGAGCAGCATACACCGAGACGCTTCTATCCCCAGGTATTAGTCGACATTGGATGAGTTTATATATGTGTGTATCCCTAAATATTTTATTATGTTAAAATACTTGGTATAATACTAACATTACTTGGTAAAATATGTTAAAATATTTTGTTATATTTTAATATGTTAGATTATTATTTCTTTTATGTTAAAATACTAACATATTTGTTTTTTTACATTAATTGGAAGTTCCTAAAGATGTCTGAAGCCTTTTTAGAACCAGGTATGTTATGTTATCCTTTAACATTTTTAATATGTACTGTGGTTATGATAAAATCAATGTAATCTAGACTTTAACGTTACATTTCAGTGGCAGATGCTGTTCCGGTTGAGGACAATGAAGATTTTCCTGGTATTCTTAGCGATGAAGAGTGGTGGGATCTTTATGGTCAGGAGGTCATTGAAATGGTTATGTTTTATGAGGCCCTCTTAACGTGACCTCAAAAAACTATTATGTTCATGAATTCAACTTAAAACACTGTTTATGACTGATTGCATGGCGTACGACACAGATTGACTTCCTTAATATGGAATTCATTGACCCTCGGATTTTGATTTAAAAAGTACTATGTTGATTACTTCTATCTTACAACTCATTTGGTTTTAAATTACTATGTTTGTGACCATTATATATTTCAATTCGAGTGTTTGTTGTTATTTGTTTGAGTGTAAAAAAAACAAATACCTCGATGCAAATTGTCGTGCCGCCATAACAAGCGAACAGAAGACGAATATACCTCGATTGCAAATTGTCGTGCCGCCATAACAAGCGAACAGAAGACGAATAACACCCTATGCACTGTTGCCGCCGCAACGCGCGGGCACACGGCTAGTAAATATATATATATACATATATAACAAATTATATATATTAAAAACTATTTAATCAATTAACACAAATACCAGTACGCAACAGGATCCGATTACCGAACACGCAAACACATAAATGAATAAATAAATAATCAAAACTAATAGTGAGTTTAGATATACCTTGGCGGTGTTGAAAACGTTCGAGACACCGAGTTTCAACGAACGAAGAGCTAGGTTGAAACGGAACGAACCACTTTCGGTCTCAGACGGTTATCGCGTATTGTGATTATTCTCGTGGTCCGGTGTCGCGTACCGCTACGGGACGGCGTTTATGACCCGTGGTCATCACACATCGCGAGAGTAAGTCTTGGCAGACGTCCCGTCTTGCGAGACTACGAGATCAATCAGATTCAGATCTGGTTGCAACCGGAGACGGCGCACGACGAAAAAGCGTCAGACTCACGTCGACGGGCGACGGTCATGTGACGGCAAGCGATCCGCGGTGGTGGTGGTGGGTGACGGCGGTGACGACGGCGAACGGCGGCGGCGGCGACGTCGAGTTTCACGGTGGTGATCGGCAGGTTTTGCGGCGGCGATTGGCGGCGAACCGAGCAGTGGATCTGGGCGTACGAGGCGGCGATCTCTAGAACGTAAGGCGGTCTACGGGTGTTGACTGACAGAACACCCTAACTAGCAACCACCACCAAGTTATGGTGGTGCGAAGATGGCCACTGGATGACGGCGGTGGCGAGATCGACGAAAAACGGCATCGCTGTTTTTTTTTCTTTTCGTGGGGTTCGTACGAGAGAAGAAAGAAGAATTTTCTTTATTCTTTTTCTTTGGCCGTCGACCTCAATGGGGTGATTAGGGTTAATCCCCTAATCATCTAATATTTATTAGATGACCATTAATTTGCGACGGGCCCCTCTCGAATATAAAGCCCATCTCGTACGCGAGCCCACGAGTTAACGTTAGTTAATATTTCGCTAACGTATAACTCGACCGTGAATTTAAATAAAACACTTTTATTTAAATATCGTTCACCCTTTATTATTAAGCCGGTAATAATAATATTATTGATTATTAATTATTTATAACTATTATAAATAATATATATAATCAAACGTTTCTGTTTCTTTTACCGGTTAACTCGTAAACGGGTTTAGAGTTCGTTGCACCCGGTGTAACTCTTACGGGTCGTAACCGGGTCGGGTTCAAGATTTGTCGGGTCAGGACACATAATATCCAATAGTCTCCCACTTGGACTGATCGCGACAAGATCTAAGAAACAGACAGAGGTGCTCTAGCTACACATGACTGTCCCAACCAGTTATGACACTTCAAGTCAACAACCAAGGCATATCTGTTGAGAGCAACTGATATTTGACTTGTGGTAATTCGAAGTCATTGTATCCCTTCCGTATATGACATCAATTGAACGATGGACATGGATTCAATTCATTCTCATCTAATGTTCAATCATTATGTTTCTCGATATAGATTCGAAGTGGTCCAAAACAAGCACACAGTAGGTTTGGGTAAGGCCTTACACTTTACACTTGGAATCAACGAGGGCGCCACGATGTCTAGCTGTTTCATGATTAGTGCAAGAGTACAGAATCCCATCTCGACTACATGCAGCCCCCACTGAACTTCAGATCCATTCCCAAAAGTAGCGTTATGACTGGCAGTTACGCGACAGCGTTAAGCTACAATCAAAGAACAGTCTTTGGTAAACGGGAGGTCGCTCATGTATCTCAGGTCTAAGGATACTAATGAGTATACCTATAATCAAATCCATCTAATGATTGAATCCATGAAGATGGTTTGATGCGAGTTACGTCCAACGTCATTCCCCAAATGAGGTCTGTGAGTCTGGATTGTCAACCATTGAGTCCAGAGTCAGAGTAGTCTTACTTCAGATTCGTTCCCACGAGTCTGAACGACTACGGACAGTCTAGAATAATATATCTATTCCTCAGATTCATTATGAAATGATACATGTGAATTTGGATTGTCAAGTAGGTTTGAACCTGTGACCTCTGGATCAAATCCGAGAGCCTTAACCACTGGGAAGAGACCAGTTTTAGTTTAAAATTCGATCGAAATCGTTTTAATGTATCCGGTAAGTGAAATATGAATTTTGATTAAAGACTGAAAAAGAATGCGGAGGTCGAGATTCGAACCCGCGAGCCTATAACCCACGCTCAACAACCCAAACCATTCGGACAACCCGTCAGTTTGGTTTTAACCCGACACAACAGATATATAACATGTGGGGCGGGTATCATCTTCCCTAAATAAACCCTTACGAAGCCCAGCCCTCCATTGTTGAACCATAAAAGGTTTAACAGAAGCTCAACCAGAGGCGATTGCTTGACACTGATCGGTTTCGAGTAAGTTTTAGACATACCTTGAATGGGAAATGAACACCGAAACACGTCTTGATGATAAATTCGACCGAACACGAACCCATAACCGGAAGTAAACCTCGATGCCTATGCCGCTACTATACTTGTGTGGAATCCAATGGAAATGTGATGGTGGGGTAGCAGTAGCGGTCCCGAAACTGAAAGCAATGGCGGTGGTTGGATCCCCGTGTGGTGGTTCGCCGGAGTTCCGCTCTCGGTGGTGGCGTTTGCGCTGACCTTCAATGATGCTCGCGTGATGAACGAGAGGGAGGGATGAATTCAAGAGAAAATGACCAGATGGTGGTTCCATTTGATTCAAAAGGTAAATGTTAATGATCGAGAGGTTATCAGAATGCAAAGGAGAGTCGACAGGCGTTTCATTCTTAACTTCTGACTTCAATATGAAGTTTACATAAATGACAGAATTGATCCCCCTCGATTTTACAAGAAGGGTAACAAATTCTGGGATATACGGCTTCTGTCCTTCCAGATTTGTTCTATCAAGGATAGTTTGAAAACTGACAGTTTCGGTCCCTTAAGATTTACAAATGCTGAGGAGCTCTTAACGGGGTTAACGAAGATAACTTGATGATGAGTATACAAGTATATGTCAACACATGTTCAACGTGTGACGTTTATAAAAATATAAACCTTAGATAATCACATAGAATCATAATTAATAATCCATAATTATTAATTTTAAGTTCACATAAAATCATAACGATACGTATATATATACTCACGTAAAATGATAGAAACGTTACGTATAATTACGTGACACACTGTTACATAAAATTATAGAATTACATATATATATATATATATATATATATATATATATATATATCACATAAAATCACAAGTTTATTTCCACATAAACTGATAAAACATTCACATGAAATCATAGCGTATGATTTACATAAAATTATAGAATATAAAACGTCTAG
>JBCNJP010004123.1:0-13617 GCA_039602395.1 Deinandra increscens subsp. villosa
TTGTGTCTCGGATTTTTATAAGAAAACTGACTTGGATGCTTTAACTGGCTTTATTTGTTTTTAATTCATGTTGAGCACATGTACAGGGTCAGAAACTTGTATAGATCAAAACCTTGGTGTTCATTTTCAAAACAAACACTAAATTGTGCATCAAAATCAATTGTGACTATTCGGTATTCTGATCGTCCGCCGGACCACATGGTCCGCGGCGGACCAGATGATCCGCTGAAGACCAACTGATCCGCATTTAGGGGTGATCAAAATCTCGGGATCCCGAAAAAAACTGAAAAACCGGCCCGATAATTCCCGAGTACCGGACCGACCCGAGCTATATAACTTTTATTTCGGTCCCTGATTTTACATAAATTCAGTTTCGGTCTCGGTCTCGGGTTTGACCGAAGACCGACCCATAAATCCCGATCTCCCGAAAAACAACAAAAGCCCAGCCCTGCCTTTTTGAAGCCCAACAAAAAAAGTCGATGTATGCTTTGCTTAATCAGGATATCAACATCCCTAAAGCAAAATTAAAAAAATCTACACCACAGCAAGCAACAGGGGAAAAAAGAAATCGATCTTCCTCAAAAATTAATGTGTTTTTGCTCTCCGATAGTTTTTTTTTAAGGTTATTTATTATGTATTAACCAAGTTTTGTTGTTCAAATTAAGAATACTAATAAATAACTATAGATGACACAAATATTATATATATGTTCTACTGTATTGATTTAAATTCAGTAACATTATTAGGCAATGAGACGAGAGACGTCGGCTTTGTTTGGGACTAAATCGGGATTCGGGATACCCGAAAACCGACCGAAAAATATTGGTCGGGATACCGAGACCCGATATGTAATTTTGGTACGGGAGTCGGTCACGGTTTTTCTAAAAATTCGGTCTCGGTATCGGTCTCGGTCTCGGTCTCAGGTTGGGACAAAAAAGTCGGTTTCCCGACTTTGATCACCCCTATCCGCATTTGGTTCGTTTGACCAACCGCGATCAATTTCTTTCTAGTCCGCCGGACCATATGAACCGCTGAAGATGATTTCATCCGCATTTGGTCCGTTTGACCAAAAGTGATCCGCGGTCAATATTTTCTAGTCCGCTGGACCAGATGATCCGCGCGACCAAAATTGGTTGCAATTTTTGCTCTGAATGTAGAAGATGTGGATGATGTTCCATTTGCTGATCCATATAAAGAAGAAGATTCAGATGAGCATGTTGATTATGAAGAAGAGCAGGTAGACGTAGAAGTTATCACTGCTGAAGAATATTCTACTGATCCGAAGGTTTATGGAAATTTTACAGATAATGATCAGTCAGAAGGTTTCAATTTCTTTAGGAAAGATGATGAAGAAAAGATTGAAGAAGAATTAAAGAAGAAAGAGTCTGAGAAACAATCTGAACAGCCAGCATCAACCGAATCTGAAGATTTATCTGAAGAACAAGAGAAAAAGATGTTATTTGATGCATGGTTGAAAGAACAAAGGGCCAAGAAGATGCCGGTGAAATCGTCTACAAAAGATGTTGATCAAAAGAAATTCTTTGAAAGAAAAGGTAGAGAAGCATCTGGCAGAATAATCAGTTGGATGTATGATTCACAACTCAAATGCTATGCAATCAACAAAGAGTTTGGAATCATCTATCTGAAGTATGCAACAAGGTTTAGTACACTGCCGGTCTATGATGTAAGAGACTTATCTAGAACTCCATTTCTGAATTATGGAAATGATAAGTTGGCTGGAGTGTTCAGAGACAAACTGATTGAAGAATGTCAAGGAAATTTTCAATTTCTAACTCCTCAAAGACCAAGATTTGTTGAGCATCCAACTGATATCCATCCGAAAACTGGAAAGCCGTTGATCATTGTGAAGTACAAAAAGCATGTTCAGTTGAAGAAAGTTCCTTTAAAGAAGCTTGAACAGGATTTCGTCAAAACATTGAGATGGTGGTATTATGATGAAAATTCTGGTGAAGCAGTGGTGGTGATTAAAAAAGAAAACAAAGTGTTTAGACTGTACGATCCGATGTGGTTGATCAACTTATCCAAGAATGACATAGACAAACTCTATCACTGCAATATTCTATACAAGGCTGAGCATGCTGAACAAGCCTTGCAGTTTCAACGGGTGATCAGAGTATGTTTTGCTTTTGGGATTCATGCGGGGAACAACAGAAGACAACACTGGAAGGAGACTGAATCAAGAACTTCAGAAGACTAGCACAAGACAAGGGGGAGTTTGTTGAAGCATATTTCAGTGTCTAGTGCTAGGTCTAGGTGAAGTGTCATTGTAATAGTTAGTTTGTGTTTCTGGTCCCAGCGGACCAGGTGCGGACCAGATGGTACGCCGGACCATCTGGTATGCTGGTTAGTTGGTCCGCTGGCCAGAACACATATATATATATGTGTTTAGCTCATTTAGAGAGAGTAGTTGTGAGGTTTTGAGCTGTTAACTGTGTGTTTTCTAAGGTGTAACCTGTAACTCTCTGTAATTCTCTCTCTGAAGGTTTGAGCAATAAAAGAAATGTTATTTACCTTGTTGTTTACCAAATCTGTGATCAAGATGCATTAGCAAGATCGATTCTGTCTTCTCACGTGTCATCAGTGGCACGGGGAGTGTTGAGTCAGACCGACGATCTCCAAATCTTCGTGCATCAGAGGCATGGGTCGTGTCATCAGTGGCACGGGGAGTGTTGAGTAAGACCATGTGGTGGAGAGCCGATTCAGAAGCACGGTGTGTGTCTTTGCTGGTGCTGTCGGGGCTTAAGCTGGCTTGGGCATTGGGCGTGCTGGGTGTGGCACGGGGCGTGCTAAACCTAAAAAACTACAAAGAGGACAAAAACACCATTTCTTTGCAATAGTTAGTCATATTTTACCCAATATACAAGGGATATTTGCTTAGAGTATATTTATAATTTAAGGTACATCACTTTGCGTATTGAAAGATCGACCTGATTGTTGTTCATTTGAGGTTCTGACTTATTTTCTTTGGTCTTTCGTATAATTCATCGGACTTTCTCTGTGTGTCCACAAGACCGACCTGATTGTTGTTGAATTACACAATTTCATCTTGTTTTTATTTTCTTAGTTTGTAAAATCCGAGGCCTTATCTGCGTATTGAAAGATCGACCTTAAGGTAGAAGATTTAACGTTCTTATTTCTTTTTACATGGAACACAGTTAAATATATCATGAATTCAATCACTATGTATTAAATCACAAGTGAACAATGTGTGATAAGCATAAACATATCATGAATTCAATCACTATGTATTAAATCACAAGTGAAATTACAATGTGTGATAAGCAAAAACATATCTGAGTATGTCTGATAGTGTGGGATACACTGGTCAAAGCAAATTTAATCAATACTTTAGCATATCCAGATGTTATGAGTATGATTATGCCTGAGTTTCAAGTTGGACAAATTATATCTGCAATCGACATGGCTTATGTGCTACAATAATTAACTTTTTTATTATTTTGGAAAGGGTTTCCCCGGTGATAATATAAATAATAAAGAAATACAAGAAGTGTGCAAAGCGCACACAGAAACAAACAGGGACATGCCCCCGTAAGAAAACAATGCAATAACCAACCAAACAAACAGACCAACACTAGGACAAACACCTAGGCCAAACCAACAAACCAAACAAACTTAGCCACCATTGTCGAACACAAACTTAGCAGACACCCCCACTCCGCAAGCCTAACCAAGACGTTGGGGGTCTTCCTAAACTTCAGACTAATAATACGAGACCGAATAATATCATCAATCACACCACCAAGGACATCCAGAGGTCGAGTCTGGTTACGAAATATACGATTATTTCGCTCTTGCCAAATAAAATACGCAACCACAGCCACTCCAATCCGCCCAACAACCGAATCAAAGCTCTTCGAACCAGCTCTAGAGATCAGGAAATCAATAATATGCTGCCAAACCAAATTGTGACCTGAGAAACCCAGACGCTGGTGAAACATCTCCCAACTCTGACTAGAATACGAACACTGAAAGAATAGATGAGAAATAGAATCAAAGTTAGCATAACAGAGATAACAGCACATCATATTCTGGTTCCTCCTCCTAGCAACATCCCAACGCAAGATATGATCTTGTGTAAGGAGCCTATTCCTAATGATAAGCCACATGTGGTAAGCATGTTACGGGATATAATGAGGAAACCAAACAACCTTCACCCAAGGAACTTCCGGCAACGTACATCTAATTGAATGCCAAGCAACAGAAGCAGAGAAATCACTACTCACCGAACCCGAAACCGAAACCAACTGATCACGCACATCAGGAGCCAGATGCGGCAGCTCAATATTCCACGCATCTGAGATCCATTTCTCAACCAACAATCCAACTGAATCCGAGGCCGAGAACCGAGCACTATACACCATGCGAGGGGTAATAACACGAAATAACGGCCCCTCGTCACTCCATTTATCAAACCAGGCAGAGGCAGTTTGCCCGTCCCGAAGACAAACCTGAATAAACTGACGAACCACTGGCCGAAGAAGCAGGATTTTGCGCCACCTCCAACAGCAGTTAGAGGGGACTTTGCAATCCTAGAAATTACGCGAATGAATATGATAAGAATAAACCTAATCCACCCAAAGAGAATCATGCTTGGACAACAGCCTCCAGATATGAGTATCCATAAGAGACTTGTTGAAATCACCGATCTTGCGAATACCTAACCCACCTTCCGATTTTGGTACACAAATCTCTTTCCACGCCACCTTAGCCCGCCCATTATACTTGGAACCAATACCCCACAGAAAGTCACGCATCTTAGCCTCAAGCTCCTTAATGACACAGCTAGGAAGAATAAACATCAAAGACCAATAAACCTGCATAGAAGACAGAACAGAGACAACCAACTGTAACCACCCAGCAGCAGACAAGTATTTATTCAGCAAGCTCGAGATACGAGTATTAAGTCTCTCCACCAGAATGTTACAATCAGAATATCTGAGACGAGTCGATAAAAGAGGCACACCCAAGTATCTAACCAGAAGCTTTCCTTCAATAAACGGAAGGACAGCAAGAATGGCACCTTAAGTATTATCCGAAACATTGCAGAAGAAAATAGTGCTCTTCTAAACACTAGGCACCAATCTAGACATATCAGTAAAATCCTGTAGGGCACGAAGAATACACTTAGTCAAAAAAACTTCCCCATGCACAAATAAGAACAGATCATCCACAAAGCAAATATTTATAATACGTTGCTTCAGACACTTATGATGAAATTGAAACCCCACCTCACGTCTGATATATCTGTGTAAAATACGAGTGAGGATCTCCATAACCATAGTGAACAAATACGGAGAAAGCGGGTTACCCTGACGGAGACCTCTCTTCCCCTGAAAGTAACCATGCACATTACCATTCACACAAATAGAATAAGAAGGCATAGAGACACAAACCATCATCCAATGAACCATGGTTTCATGGAACCCAAAGCCTCTTAATACTTGTTCCAGGAAATTCCAATTGACAGTATCATAGGCTTTCTGGATATTAACTTTAAACGCATAACGAGCAGGACCCTGATGCCTATGATTTATACTGATTATCTGCCCAAGACTGTCCTTTATTCTGTTAGCAACAATCTTGCTGATACATTTATAAACAATGTTACAGCAAGCAATCAGACTATAGTCCAAAACATAAGCAAGAGTAGACACTTTAGGAATAAGGGCTAAAAACGTGTGATTAAATTCCTGTAAAAGGTTACCCGTGATGAAGAAATCCTTAATTGCATTGGTAAGATCACCAGCAATAACATGACAAGCCTTCTTAAAAAACGTAGCGGAAAAACCATCGGGACCTGGCGCCTTATCGTCACTCATAGAAAACATAGCCACCTTAATCTCCTCATCAGAAACATCACGGGTCATATGACTAGCATCAGTCTCATTAATCGTTATTATGAACAAATCCGTAATCCCCTCTAGATTAGGGGCAACATCCACCCTAAGAAAGTTTTGAAAGTGCGACATAAGAGCTTCCGGCATCGCATCACCTTCATGATTCTGACCATGGATATCGTTAATAGCATAGTTCAGCATGTTATGGCTAATATGATCCCAAGTCACTCTCGCAAAAGACAAATATAGTGTCTGATACTGTATTGCATTTATTTTTAATATTAGAAAATATCAAAAGATTTTAGGTGTGTTTTGATATACAGTTTCTAAAAATAAAAAATAAAAATTCAAATTTCTTTTCAATTGATCAACACAGAATACAAATAAAATTTTCAAAACCTGAATATCTTGGAGTCTCGAAGAGACATTTTTGGTAGTTCTTATTCTGCAGCAAAGAGACATGCAAAGGAAGCAAAGTCAGACGTACAAAGGAGACCGGTCAAGGCTTCTATTCAGACAGATGTGAAAGAGGTTACATTTGGTGAGGATGACAGGTGCAATGTCATGGACCCTCACCATGATGGATTGGTGATCACACTTTACATTTCCAACCACTTTGTGAAGAGCATCACAACTTCAACTCTTTATGTTGGCAGGTTCTTAGTGGAGAAAGAACATCACAACTTCAACTCTTCTAAAGATGTTGATAATTAAATTACACGCGTTGCAACTTCAAGTATTCAAGATCAGACTAACCATCAAGTTGAGGGAGAGTTTGATTAAAGATACGAGTTTATATGAAGATTGATACTGCATATGTCGAGGGGGAGTTTGTTAGAGCATATTCTAGTCGTCGTGTGAAATATCAAGTACAAGATAAAAGATACAAAAGGGCTTGTGTCCGAAGTGACCCGAACTGCCAGTTCGGGTGCACACGAACTGACCTGAAGTGGCAGTTCGTGTGATGTCCAGTTCGCACATTTAGGAACGAATATAAATAGCTTGTCTTGTTAGTTTTTGGCACTTCTGGTAAGATCTTATGTGTGTGTTTCTGTGTGTAATTTTATGTGGATATCAATACAATTCTCAATTGTATTTACCTTCTTGTGTCATCTTTACAACTTTCTATACATTGATTTCACTATGATTGAGTAGACGATCCGCCGCTCATGCCGCCCTTTGGACCTCGCTTTTCAGGGGCGCCACCCCCGTACCCCCATTACGTGGGAATTTCAAAGAAGCAAATCAGTTATCAAGTTTACCCTTGATTCGGTAGCTATGGGGTGTTACATGAAGTTTTAAGTTAAAATGATTCGTTTTATCTTCTTGAAAGAAATCCAGATTCTGGTACTTGTCGCAAGTTAGTTATCGAACTTCAAGAAATGAGTTTGTGGGTAGTCATTGTTCTTGATGTTGGACATGGACTCAATAACGCGTGTTTCTAATGATGGACAGAGATTCGGAGATATGGATGTGATTACTTGGGAATAATTGTCGGATATTATCTTTCTACACAAACTTAAGTTTAAGTGAGATTAAAGATTGTGTTGCAGGCCACTTGAGTTTATTATTCCACTAAAAAGAAAGAATTTGTTCCTGTGGGGTTGGAATTAATGTTTCAAAATTGAAAAAGTGAATATTCAAAAGCAATTAGTTCGGGGATGAATGTGATTTCTTGATCTTCATGGAAATGTGGTGTATTCTAATGTTCGTTCAAACCGATATGTCAAAGTTTTCAGTTATGGTTTGGAACTCTCTGTCATATGCCTGATACTTTCTTGAGTTGTGAAGAATTAGTTAGTATCCAGTCTACAACGAGATATACGTTTACCGGTGTTATATGTTGGGATGGAGTTAATGCTGAGGGGGATTTCTATATTGATTAGTATATGACAACCTGAAAAAGCATGAACTCAAGTGGTCTGCAACTAATCAATATAAGTATCCTAAGGATATGCATGGAGAGCGGATTCTTCAAAGAAAATATGATTCTGAGCAAAAGAAAGCGTATCAAGCTGGGAAAAAGGCTTACGACACATTAACTATGACATTACCTAAGGAGCTGTTACATTAGTTTTCTGCTTTTGGTACATCAAAAGGTTTATGGGATGCTTTGCAAAAGAGATGTGAAGGTAATGATCAATACAAGAAAAGCTAACAAAAAGTTTTGAAGAAAGAATTTGATAATTTCAAAAAATTTCAAAATGAAACAATTCCAAATTTCATTGCAAGATTTTCACATCTGATGACTGAAATGGTGTTGGTTAACATTACAAAGGAGGATGTTGATCTGAAAGAAAAGTTGTTGGAAGTGTTTTGGATAAAAATTATAAGACCAAATTCAGTAACCAAATTCGTTTGTGAGGTATGGTGTCGCGGATGCAAAATTGAGTAAACCGATTAAAGTAATGAAAATTCAAAGAGAAAACAGATCAAAAGGAAACAAAACCAACGAATTCCTAGGATGCAAGTACGAACACCAGGATTTATACGAGGAAAAGCCCTTAATCCCTGGATGTCTCCTAGGATTGCCGGCTTAAAAAAAGCTCGAGCGACGATAACACATGTTACTGATTAATATTTCACAGAAAAATGTTAAGTACATAGAGTTGGTGGCTGTTCTAAGTGAGTGAGTGCGTACAAGTGTGAGTTCGAGAGCACAAGTCCCCTTAGTTGAGCCTAAGCCACAGTATTTATAGTATAAATGGGCTAACTAACTGTCCGGATTTTGAGGGATTGAGTCTTCAACTGATTATGACCGTTATAGTCTAGGTCTTCAGGCATTTTTCCCTCTCTACACGTCTTCCAACTGACTCAATGTGTTCTCCAAGCTTGACTTGGTCTACTAGAACGTTGCTAATCACACCTGGTCAAATAACATATGATAAATCCAAGGATTGACCCAGGATGCTAACTATGTCCCAGGATGCTACGGGTTCCTTGTGTTCGTTTGAAGAGCTGGTCCACCTAACTTATAGGGATTCACTCAGAATATCAGGGTTGACTGAGCTATTAGGAATGTTAGAGTCTTGTCTTGAACTCAAAAGCCTTAAATGTTGGACTCTTAACCGAAAGAGTTTTATAGTCTTGACTCCAACTGATATCTTGGGATTTCCTCCCGGTCTTCAATTGAATAAGTCCTTGTGAACGTTGGAGAGAAGTCCTACACTTAACTTAATAAAGAAAATATGATTCTGAGCAAAAGAATGCGTATCAAGCTGGGAAAAAGGCTTACGACACATTAACTATGACATTAGCTAAGGAGCTGTTACATCAGTTTTCTGCTTTTGGTACATCAAAAGGTTTATGGGATGCTTTGCAAAAGAGATGTGAAGGTAATGATCAATACAAGAAAAGCCAACAAAAAGTTTTGAGTAAAGAATTTGATAATTTCAAAAATTTTCAAAATGAAACAATTCCAAATTTGATTGCAAGAATTTCACATCTGATGAGTGAAATGATGTTGGTTAACATTACAAAGGAGGATGTTGATCTGAAAGAAAAGTTGTTGGAAGTGTTTTGGATAAAAATTACAAGACCAAATTCAGTAACCAAATTCGTTTGTGAGGTATGGTGTCGCGGATGCAAAATTGAGTAAACCGATTAAAGTAATGAAAATTCAAAGAGAAAACAAATCAAAAGTAAACAAAACCAACGAATTCCTAGGATGCAAGTATGAACACCAGGATTTATACGAGGAAAAGCCCTTAATCCCTGGATGTCTCCTAGGATTGTCGGCATAAAAAACCTCGAGCGACGATAACACATGTCGCTGATTAATATTTCACAGAAAAATGTTAAGTACATAGATTTGGTGGTTGTTCTAAGTGAGTGAGTGCGTACAAGTGTGAGTTCGAGAGCAAAAGTCCCCTTAGTTGAGCCTAAGCCATAGTATTTATAGTATAAATGGGCTAACTAACTGTCCGGATTTTCAGGGATTGAGTCTTCAACTGATTATGACCGTTATAGTCCAGGTCTTCAGGCATTTTTCTCTCTCTACACGTCTTCCAATTGACTCAATGTGTTCTCCAAGCTTGACTTGGTCTACTAGAACGTTGCTAATCACACCTGGTCAAATAACACATGATAAATCCAAGGATTGACCCAGGATGCTAATTATTTCCCAGGATGCTACGGGTTCCTTGTGATCATTTGAAGAGCTGGTCCACCTAACTTATAGGGTTTCACTCTGAATATCAGGGTTGACTGAGCTATTAGGAATGTTAGAGCCTTGTCTTGAACTCAAAAGCCTTAAATGTTGGACTCTTAACCGAAAGAATTTTATAGTCTTGACTCCAACTGATATCTCGGGATTTCCTCCTGGTCTTCAATTGAATAAGTCCTTGTGACGTTGGAGAGAAGTCCTAAACTTAACTTAATAAACACGTGACAAACATGGATTTGCATAATCGTTAGTACCCAGCATGCTGGTATTGTTCAGCATGCCTAACTAATCCACGGTGCTGCCACTGTCCCAGGATACTAAGAAGTCTCCAGGATTACTCATCTATGCTAGGATGCTAAGACTACCCAAGATGCTGGACCAGAATCTGGGCCCTAACAATTTCCCCCAATTTTGATGGATGTGGATAGAATCAACATCTCAATATTCAAGTCATTTGATCATTATTTTTTTATCCCGATTCCCATTTATACTTAGTATGGAAAAAACAATATTTTTGGGTTTGCTAGAAGTTGTTTTTTTTAATGTAAACAAAATTTCCTTTTTAAACAAATTTTTAGGCAGCACCAATGCTTAAAATAATTAGATCCTAGGATAGTGTGTGGTTTATCCTGGCTCTGGGATCATGAATATTTTCATTATGCTCTATATATTATATGCCATAGGGGTCCTGCTCTGACAGGTTCAGACGACATATTCTTATAAAAAGAAACTTTAGATAGAAAACTCATCTTCTTTGGAAACACTATGAGAAGGACTTCAAACTCTTTAGGCTCCCTGCTTTCTAAGCACGTCTTTTCCTGCCCCCACCCCCCCGGTATGATAGTTTCCATAGGACGTTGAATCAATGTCTCATAAAAATATTCGGCCAAGGGTCAATATGTTGATATCAACATCCCTGCATAGTTATTCCTCAGCATGCTCAATGCAGATTCCTTTAGTTCTAGACCAACATGCTTGATGTTGGCATCCTTAGGCATAAGTCAACGTGTTTGATGATGACATCCTTCGTTAGCATGTCAATGTTAATACTTGGGAATATTTCCATGGATGCCAATAGTTAACATGTCAAATGTTAGTGCTTGGGAATGTATCCTGGGGTGCTCCCAGGATGTTAAGATTCCTTAATATAAACTTTCGCCTGGAGTGGTTGTCCATATTTCCTATAAATTTAGGAATGCAACACGTCATTCCACTTCGCTTAGTCAATAGGGAATTATTGAATTCCTGTAATCATCGTGACTAGGATTCGGCATGCTCAATGCCACCCTAAGTCATAATACTGGGGTAAATCCCAAAAATGTTGGGGTTAAACTCGAAAATGCTGGGGTTAAACCCGAAGATACTGGGGATAAACCCGAAAGTACTGGCGATAAACCGGAAAATACTAGGGTTAAGCCCGAAAATACTGGGGTCAAGCCCAAAATGCTAGGGTTGGTGTGCTGTGGTGTATATATAAAATATGATATTATTTTATGACACATTTTTTAGCATTTGAGTCTTTTATATATATAAAACCTGATTTACTGACAACTACTATTTCACCACATAACTGGCAAGTGCACCCATCGTGAAGCAGTATAGTAGTGGTTAGTTGAATCGGGGTCGATCAAGGACACAATGGAAAGTGGGGATTTTAATACTTTATCTTTGTTAACGTCTAACCAAATCTATTTAGTATGAAAATGTTTTTGTAGACTAAAATAAAAAGAAGAAAAGAAAATAAAGATTAAATAAGATGGTGTTTTAGTTTTGTAATCGAAGTTAGTATTACTTGGGAGAACTTACCAGTGGTTAAGGAAGGTTAAATGATCATTTATACTCTTGCTTAAGATTTCTTACCAGCAAAAGACCAGCCACCTTTTGGAATCTTAGGCTGATTCACCATCCAATGGTCAATCATCTGTGAGGAGTACTAATGAAATGGGGAATACCACTTAGTTACGGGGTCCCTCAAATCGGCCAACTTACTGTACTCGATACGCCATCATGAACTAGCAGGGGAATAACCCTGCGTGCCGGATTATTTTATTGTGAAAATTATCTTTTTAAGGGACTAAGGTCCGTTTCATTAGTACACCGCTCTCGCGCATGTACGTCCGGCGTAACCAGAGCCACTTTAACAAACACGTACCATCTCGGATTCCGTGATGTGACAAAATATTACCAACCCCCATTCCCTATCCAAATACTTTCAGCCCACACTTGCATGATAACCAAGTTTGCTTACATAGACAAAAGAACCTCGAACGTATCATGTAGCATGGGACGCGAGTCACCTTAAAGGATCATGCATCGTCCTCCGATCGGGTGTCACAGGTCCGGCATTTGGGATTTCGCCTCCCCAAACGGTCTGTGATACGTAGAGCACGTTTGGTTCAGAAAATCAATAATAAACTTTCAATAAAAAGGGTTTCATAAAGTCATTAGACACACCTTAAACAAGCTTATAAAGACATTAACCAACCCACCAAAGGTTTATTACATTCCAACTAAGTATAAGAGTTTCGCCAAAATTGCTTTAAAGATTTTCTTAAGAGAAGAAGAAAGATTCATAGGCAAATGTCACACCCCCAAATTTACCACTAACGGA
Source organism: Deinandra increscens subsp. villosa (assembly GCA_039602395.1). Classification (NCBI taxonomy): domain Eukaryota; kingdom Viridiplantae; phylum Streptophyta; class Magnoliopsida; order Asterales; family Asteraceae; genus Deinandra; species Deinandra increscens. The sequence continues at coordinate 12,656 of JBCNJP010004123.1, forward strand.
GTTTATACCGTTAAGGGGTGCACTAGACCAGGATCCATAACCATTAGTTACAAATACTAAATGAATCAGAGTTAGTTCAAAAATCAGTTATAAAGTAAAGTCTCAAATACAAACGCAGCGGAATAAATATTGTCTTAGCACTAACCACGTGCTTTACAAATTCTTTGTTTAAAATTCCCAGGTAAGGTTAACAGAAATAAAGTTGTCTTCACGTGCCATGCCAACCCGCTCCGGATACGCTTCAGCGATCTGCAAAAGTTTAAACCACGCAAGTGTCAACCTAACGGTTGGTGAGTTCACAGTGGGCTTGTCATGCATTGGCCCGGTCTCATAATCATAATTTGTATCAAGGTATACTTACATAGTATTTGTTTGTGAAAAGCAATGCTAAAAGTTATGTCTTAGTTTATAAAGGAATTGTCCGTGACCTACGTCATCGGGTATGAACTAGTTTTTGTAAAGTTAAAGTGCTCAACCGATATCGCGGGTAGCTAATCCGTTGTTCCATGCACTAAGGAAGTTTGCACCAAAGCTGACTATAAATTATTGTAGTGGCCGTGCCATCTAGTACTGCGGACCTACGTCATCGCGGTTTTGCCTCCCCCGTGTCCTCTCGGGATCACGGTCAAATAGGCTGATATTGTACCTCCGTGCACTCCCCGTGCCACGGGGCGGAGTTTGTCAAACTCCAGTAGATCTACCCAACATCCCCTCGCTTTACAATTAAAGGTACAATTAGTTGAGGACTTTTAAGTTTTCAAGGCATCCTTAGAAATCATGTGATATCATGTGGTTTAGACTTTAACCTACACTAGCCATATTAAAACGGTTTTTCGGATTCTCATGAATCTCAAAAGTGTTTTCAGTTTTGTTTTAGAAATCGTTGTTTTGGTAATTCGCAAGTGCTTCCCATAAAGCACTTCAAGTTCTTCAAGTGGGTGCCGAGCACTCCATGTTTTTCA
>JBCNJP010004124.1:0-25791 GCA_039602395.1 Deinandra increscens subsp. villosa
TCTATATCTATATCTATATCTATATCTATATCTATATCTATATCTATATCTATATCTATATCTATGTCTATATCTATATCTATCTATACTATATAATAAAAGAAATTTTGTCATACCTTAATTAGTAAAAAATTGACACTTGTCATCATTATAAATTTTTGGATCAAGTCAAAATCATCACCATATCATATCATATCATATATCATATACTATTATATACTATTATATAAAAGAAGAGTTTTGGGACATATGTCATTCTCACACTCAATCTCATAATTATTTTCTTTCCCAAATCATTCCCTCTTATTTTTAGTTTTTATATCTCCATGGTAATAAATAAAATATTTATTGTATAGATAATTACCACCCTAATTAATCAATTTATTTGTATATCCATGACAATAAATAAAATATAATAATTATAGGGATAATTACTATCATAATTAATTAACTATTTAAAAAAATTCTTTTTTTCTATTAATTTTTTTTTTGGTATATATATATGACTTTTTACTTATTTCCTCATAAATTATTTAATGACCATTATTAAATTACTAAATTAAATATATAATATAGTTTACTAAATTACAGTTCCGACTTTTTATTTATTTCCTGCTAAATTATTTAATTACTAAATTAAATATATAATATAGTTTGGGACACATGTCATTCTCACACTCAATCTCACAATTATTTTTCCTCCCAAATCATTCCCTCTTATTTTTAGTTTTTATATCTCCATGGCAATAAATAAAATATTTGTTGTATAAATAATCACCACCCTAATTAATCAATTTATTTGTATATCCATGACAATAAATAAAATATTATTATTATATGGATAATCACCATCATAATTAATTAATTATTTAAAAAAATCTTTTTTCTATCAAATTTTTTTTGGAAATATATATATATATATATATATATATATATATATATATATATATATATATATATAGGGTTAGGTTCAAATAGAGAACTTTTTCTTTTTGAGAACTTTTGAGAACCAATTTGGGCCACTAATTTTCAAGGGGGGAGCATTCAAATTCATGGGGGGGGGGTTTTCCATATATATAAACTAGTGGCTAAGATTAGTTCTTTTTAGTTCTCAAACCCAATTAGTTCTCAAATGATCCTCTCCCTATATATATATATATATATATATATATATATATATATATATCCGACTTTTTATTTATCGCCTCATAAATTATTTAATGACCATTATTTAATTACTAAATTAAATATATAATATAGTTTACTAAATTACAGTTCCGACTTTTTATTTATTGGCTCCTAAATTATTTAATTACTAAATTAATTATATAATATAGTTTACTAAATTACAGTTTAATATTGCCATAAAAGTTCTATTTACTTTAACAATTTTTTCTTTATACAAGTTATAGTATTCAAGTATCCTTTAAAAAAATTTAAGTGCTTCTCCTGTAATAAGTGATAAATAAGAGGAAATTACCCAAAAAGGGAAAGAAAAGAAAGACTCAAGGGATATATAAAAAACAACTATATCTTACAAATTTATTAAGTATTGTGATAGTATTGTCGGTTGAACTACAGGCTAGTATTTACGCAACAAAACGTGTACAACTGGAAGTACTTCTATGCATGCAACAATTGCACTTCACTATAAAAACCATAAATTTCCAACCAGAGTGTTTTGAGTCAACCCCATTTTCCATCTCTGGTCATGTAGAATTGAGACAGGAGCTGGGATAAAATTCTCATTTAATTAAACACGACCAAACATACAAAGATTTTACTATAGATTGAAGATAACTAAACAACAACCTAAAGTTAAAATTATAGGCATTTTGAAGACTCCCATATCCAATTATATAAACACCCAAATTTACCACCTATATATATAAATAATCACCAAAATGAGTACTGGCTATTAATAGATTATTCAATAGCAGCACCCAATGGTTGTTGCTACAAAAATATTGAAACCTTGCTTGATTTTCAAACTCAATTCTGGGTAATCCCAAACCAGTCCACCAGGAGATATTCCCTTTTGAGATACTACTTTGCTTGTTTTGATTACCCTTTGGTATTGTTTCCTAGTTTAATGCTTGAAGGATTAATTTTGTTGAAAATCTGGGATAGAGAATGAATCTTTCATTTAAGGGTCTGTTGAGATTTCTTTGCATGTGTCTCATGAGGTACAGAGAGAAATTCATGTTGTGACCTTGAATGAGAGCATGCATGACACATTGAGTGTCCTCATCAGAGAGATGATGATCAGAGTATTTTGATGAGAAAAAAATTTGAAATTGAGAGAAAAAATATTGCCATAGATGTGGAAGGTGAACTCTGTCAGCTTTTCCTTCATATAGATTTCCTTTGTATCCCATATCAAGAAGAGTTTTGATCACAGCATCTTGGTCAAAGTGACTGGGAGCAGATGGACTGTCTTTGATTTGAAGTGCTTTTCTGATCAGATGTTGATTAAAGACAAACATTACTCCACAGACAGATGTTCTTATTAAGGCATTGTCTCCATCCTTAACAATGAAAACAACATTCCTCCAGAATTCTTGAAGTAGGGAGTAGTTGATTGGAATATCAAGAGTTAGTGCATATCCTATGGGGCAATTTTTGAGAAATTTCATCATTGGTTGATAGGACCAAAATCTGTTCCCACAAGGTGTATAAAGCATGAGGTTGTGAAGGTGAGGAACAGGGAATGTCGTGTTTTCAGGTAATGGTGGAGAAAGTTCTTTGAAAGACATGGCTGAGTTTTTTCCCTTTTGATAAGGTATTTCAAAGTTTACTGAGGATAGAAGGATGTTGCTTGGAAATTTCAGTTTTTGTGCTTCTTTTAAAGACAAGGTGAGATGATGAGATGAATAGAGGAGAGAGCAGATGGATTTGACAGCCTATTTTTATAGGTCATTATTGATGTTTTTGGTTCTAGAAATTTGAGCTTTTTGTTTAAGAAGTCAACTTTTCAGAGAAGTTATTTGGGAGTACAGGAAAAAAATGACAGGTAGTTATTGAATTGGATCCCCTTCTCCCCCCTCCCCCTTTTTATTTTTATTATTATTATTATTATTATTATTATTATTATTATTATTATTATTATTATTATATATAAAATTTTAGTTTGCAGTCATGTTTAGCATCCCCAACTTGCTTAGTAAAAATGAGAATCTCTTTTCATCTAAAGGTTTAGTAAAGATATCTGCAAGCTGGAGTTCAGTTGGGACAAAGTACATTTCAATGTGTCCTTTTTCAACATGATCTTTGATAAAGTGATACCTGACGTCGATGTGCTTTGTCCTTGAGTGATGGACAGGATTGGATGTGATGGCGATAGCACTCTTTGAATCACAGAAAATTGGTATCTTAGTGAGATTTATCTCGTAGTCTTTGAGTTGGGTCTGCATCCATATTACTTGAGAGCAACAGCTGGCAGCAGCAACATATTCAGCTTCAGCGGTTGAAGTTGATACACAGTTTTGTTTCTTGGATGTCCAGCATACCAACTTACCTCCTAGCATCTGACAGCTTCCTGATGTGCTCTTTCTGTCTAGTCTACAACCTGCATGATCAGCGTCTGAGTAGGCTGTTAGAGAAAAATCAGTATCCTTGGGATACCAGAGACCTAGGTCAGCTGATCCTTTTAGGTATCTAAAAACTCTTTTAACAGCTAATAGGTGAGACTCCTTGGGTTTACATTGATATGTGGCAAGGAAGCATGTGGAGAACATGATGTCAGGCCTACTTGTTGTGAGATACAGAAGTGCGCCTATCATTCCTCTGTATGTGTGCTCATCAACATTTTTACCATCTTTGTCAGCATCAATTTTCACGTTTATGGCCATTGGTGTTTTGAATGGGGAGCAGTTTGAGAGAGAGTACTTAATGAGGAGATTTTTGATGTATTTTGCTTGATTTATAAAAATTCCTTCTGGAGTTTGTTTAATTTGGATTCCCAAAAAATAGTTTAGTTCTCCCATCATGCTCATTTCAAAGTTTGTTGTCATAAGTTCCTGAAATTCTTTACAAAATGATGGACACGTGGATCCAAAGATGACATCGTCTACATAGATTTGTACAATCAAGAGATGACCTTTTCTTTCTTTTAAAAATAATGTGGTGTCAATGGATCCCTTTCTTAAATTTAGTTGATAAAAGAAACTCAGAGAAGGTGTCATACCATGCTCTAGGTGCTTGTTTTAGACCGTACAGAGCTCTTTTGAGTTTACAAACGTGACTTGGAAATTTTTCATTTTCAAATCCTGGTGGTTGTTCAATGTAAACTTCCTGATCAATTTTTCCATTTAAGAAGGCACATTGAACATCCATTTGATAGACTTTGAAACCTTTGAAGGCTGCGAAGGCTAGAAATATCCTGACAGCCTCAAGTCTTGCGACTGGGGAAAAGGTTTCATCGTAGTCTAATCCCTCTTGTTGACAGTATCCTTTTGCTACAAGCCTAGCTTTGTTTCTAATTATGGTACCTTCTTCGTCTGTTTTATTTTGAAAAACCCATTTAGTTCCTATAACAGATTTGTTGTTAGGTCTTGGAACTAAATTCCACACATTATTTCTTTCAATTTGTCCTAGTTCTTGTTGCATGGCTAGGATCCAGTGGGGATCCTGAAGGGCTTCTTCATAAGTTTTTGGTTCTATTATACTGAGCAATCCAGCATAGAGACACTGATTGGCTGAGGCTGATCTGGTTTGGACATTTTTGTTTTGATCACCAATGATTAAATTTATGGGATGATCTTTTGTCCATTTTGTTGCTGGAGGGAGAGTGGCTAACTCTTCACTCCCAAGCATTAGGTCGGTTGTGTCAGTGTCTTGACACTCCCCCTCAGCTGATGGACAGTCAGCTGAGTGCAAGATCTCAGTTACAGAATCATTTAGGAGCTCCGAAGTGGAGTTCTGTAATGTTTCTGTAGTTGCACCCTTTTTATTCAAGAGTTGAGAATCAGGAATTTCATTATTTTTGTCTTTTGAATGGGAAATTTCATGCGAGTTAAAACGATGGTTTGTCTCTCTAGACTTGGCGATTTTGGAGCTTTCTTCGAAATCAATCCACTATTCTTGATCTGATTAACGCTCCTTGGAGCTGTGATTAAGGCTTACATCGCATCATTGAGTGATCGTTATTGACTGCTTAGTGGTGTTCGTTGTTGGTTTTTTCTCACGATTTCTTGATTCGTTAATTAGGGTTTATAGTTCAACAGTTTTCTTCATCGTTTTTGCTGCTCGTTTCTTTCGTGGTGTGTTGCTGTTGAGGATTCGATTACGTATTACTGTCCATTCCTCACTGCTATTGATTGCTTTGTTGGTGAAAATCCCGCTGGTTCGCTAGGGTTTGGGTGGCGCCGTTTTCTGATTTTTAGGGTTTCTCGCTGATGCTGCATGGGATCGACGAAACCTAAAAAGTCATCTACCTTCTCGAGTCTGAAAAACATAGATGGTCCAGTGCTACGTGGTGCAGGTATCTTAAAAACAACGAAATTGGGAGTTGGTTCCCACGCAGTTTTTTCTCTGCCGGAAGGGTTGTCGGAAACGCCGATCAATATGATCGTAACTGACAAAACAACAGGGATGCCAATTCAAGAAGGTGTTGCCGGTGGAGATGATAATCGTGACTCTTTGGTTGATGAGAATAACGTGGTGAATGTGGGTGCTGATTCCGGTTTGTCGGTTAACACAGGAATGGGTGTGTCGAATGCTAATGAACAGGTTGGTGTTAAACTTGCCGATCAGACTAATACATCAGATCAGAATGATATTCAGGTAAAAAGTAAGACTGATTCTGGTGCTGCTGATGTGCACAAGTATTCGAACATTGAGGCTGTGAAAGACGGAGTCAAAGAGGTGGCAAATCGGGGTTCTTATGCTGATTCGGTAAAGGGTCAGACTCAGCAACCTACTAATCTAAAAAGGCAAGCTGTCAACTTCAGGTTTGTTGTGTCTGAATCGAATCAAGAAGGAGTTGATGTGGTTATACCCAAAGAATCGGTCTGTAATGTTCAAGATAAATTGGGATTCACTCTTGTTGGGTATTTTCTAGGGGACCGTGTTGCGTTCCCTGTGGTTGATTACTATGTGAAGCAAAAGTGGAATAGGTTTGGACTTGAAAAGACTATGATGAATGCTAATGGGTTCTTCTTTTTTAAGTTTGCAAACAGGAAGGGGATGATGAGTGCCCTTGAAGGGGGTCCTTGGATGATTAGAAATCGGCCTATTATTCTAAATGTTTGGTCTCCAACGAATCAGCTTAAAAAGGAGGATATTAAAGAGGTTGTGGTTTGGATAAAGCTCCATGATGTCCCGCTTGCTGCTTATACTGATGATGGTCTTAGTATGCTTTTTTCGAAAATTGGTAAGCCCAAAGTTCTTGATTCGTGTACTGCTTCCATGTGCCTTAATAACTGGGGCCGTAGTAGTTTTGCACGGGCTCTTATAGAAATATCAGCGGATACGGATTTCAAGGAATGCCTTACTATTGCTGTCCCTGACATTAATGGTGATATGTACATAAAGGAGAACATCAAAGTTGAATATGAATGGAAACCTCCGCGGTGCACTACATGTTGTGTGTTCGGGCATGAGCTCAAGTCTTGTCCTAAACGCATTGTAACTAACCCTGTTCGTGATCCGGTTGTTGATGATGATGGTTTCACTAAGGTCACTAGGAAAAAAGCTGGTCATAAACCTGTGTTTCATCTGAAAGGCCAAAAGCCTAAATTTGAGTATAGACCGGTTAAAGATAAAGGGAAGAGTTCTATGGATGATGCCCCTGAAGTTACAAAGATTGATAAGAAGAATCTTTCTGTTTCTGGGCCTCATTCCTCGGGTAAAGCTGCTGCCTCTACCCCTCAGGTGCATACTAGTAACTCTTTTAAGACTTTTGAGGATATGGGTGAGCATGACTATATGGGATATGACTATGATGGTTATGATGGATATGATAGGTATGAGGATATGGTGGAAGATGTGTTAGATGATACTAGTGAAACAGGTAAATTTATGGCTTCTGGTGCTGCATCTACTTCTTCTACCAAAGGAGCAAGCACTCCTTTACTTAAACGTGGTTTCTTCAAATGAGTTCTGCCCTTAGTTTTTTTTGGTCTCGGTTTTGGAGCCGTCGTGAAGCCTTTGTGTTTGATGACGGTGGCTGATTTTTGGGGGATCCTTTTCTAGCTGTGTCCTAGTTGGTTAGATTAGTGGTGTCTTGGTTGTTTCCTTTGGTTATGTTTCACTTGTTTGTCTTTTGTGTTACATACTGGGGCCTGTCCCATGTATGAACTAGTGAGGATTCACCTCACTACTTGTACTTATTTGTTTGGGTATCAATATAATCACCGGGGTAACCCTTACCCAAAAAAAAGAATGGGAAATTTCATTTTGAAAAATTTGTGAGATGCTTCTTTTTCTTTTTCTGAGATTGTTACTCCAGGGATGCAATCTTTATTATTTGGAGATGTGGTGCTAACATGTATAGTTATTTTATCATCACTTAATGACACATTTATACTTTCTCTTACCACTTAAGTTTTTAGAACAAAAAGTCTGTATGTTTTTGACTTGAGTGAGTATCCAATGAAGATTCCTTTGTCGGCTTTTCTGTCGAATTTTCCGAGGTAATCTTGATCGTTTAGTATGTAGCACCTGCATCCGAAGACATGAAGAAATTTTAAGTTAGGAGTTTTCTTATTGATTACTTGGTAGGGAGTTTGATTGATCCTCTTGTTATATCTATTTTGAGTGAAGCATGTTGTTGCATTGGCTTCAGCCCAGAAGTAGATGGGAAGATTCGCCGAGGAAAGCATGGATCTGGCGGCTTCTACTAGAGTTCCGTTTCTCCTTTCTACTACCCCATTTTGTTGTGGGGTCATTGGTGCCGAGAACTCATGAGATATGCCTTTTCTGACTAGATATGTGTCTAGTTTTAAGTTTTTGAATTCGGTTCTATTGTCAGATCTTATTCTTCTTACTTTTAAGTGCATTAGGTTTTGTATTCTTCTTATAAAGTTAATGATAAGATCTGTTGTTTCACTTTTTAATTTCAAAAATTTGACCCATGTATATTTGGAGAAGTCATCCACGAAACTAGGATGTACTTCTTTCCACCAAGGCTTTCTGTTCTTATGGGTCCACAAAGATCCATGTGGATTAGCTCGAGTGGCTGACTTCCGGATATTTCTTGAAAACTTTTGTGAGAAGTTTTCTTCATTTTTCCCATTTGACAATCTTCACATATTTCTTTAGATTTTGAAAATATGGTGGGAAGACCTTTTACCATCTTTTTACTTGCTAGTTCAGCAATTGTTGTAAAATTTAGATGGGATAGTCTTCTGTGCCAAAGCTCATAAATCTTGTTAGAGGATTTTGACACGAGACAAAGAGACTCATTTGAAATAAGATTGTTGAAGTTTATACAATAGAGACTCTGAATTATTCTTTTTCCCGTTAAGTAAACTTTACTGTCGTTTAGTCCAACAAGTTCACACTTGTTGGAGTAAAGAGTAAGTTTGAAGCCTTTATCACATAATTGTCCATAGCTTAATAAGTTGTATTTTAGACCTTGGACATGTGACACATTTTCAATTGTGAGTTCACCATTAGTAATGGTTCCATACCCAATGGTTTTGTATTTTATACCATCACCAAAGGTTATGGATCTTCCTTTTCTCTTCACATAATTGTTTAACAGTTTTATTTCCCCAGTCATGTGGGTAGAGTATCCAGACTCACAATACCAGATTTCTTGTATGTGATGCTCTTGGCATTTAGTTTGATCCTTTTGACTGTTGCGTAAAGATATTTCTGTAATAAGGCATATAACAGGTTTAAGAGTTTCCTTTTTGTGCCTTATGATTTCAGAAAACTTTATCTTAGAATGATGGGATTTGTTGGCTATGCAATCCATCAGGGAATCATCAACTTCTTTTGGAAGGTTGGTAATTCTAGATTTCCACTGTGGATGTTTCTCCCTAGCAAGCACAGGGGGTTAGCTAGTGAGCCAAGAGATTTCCAATTGTTCTGATTTGAGGACATTTTAAAGAGAAGGATCTTTGAATATTAATTATTCAATCTGCTCTGATACCAATTGTTGGGTCCCTTAAAGGACTCTTTAACAATGTTGGCACAATTTGAATTAAACAAGACAAATAAGTTGCGGAAAATAAATCAAATTGGAAGACAACAATTCATAAAAGGGTTATTCTGTATATCTCAAATGTAAATAATGGTTTATACGAGTTTATAGTATTACATATCAACAGAAATAACTTTTCTATGGGAGTGATGTTGTAATTGCTTTGAGAAGATATTGAATTGTATGCTTGATGTCTTACTTTGTTTGGTGAAGTCAGCTTGCTATTTATAGGTAGATGTAAGAAGTTGTATTTGGATAAGGTGGTTAAGGACGGTTGATGTTGGAGTGTGTCAGAGTATATAGAGATAAATTGAACATATTCAATTTATCTCTTTTTCAACTGTCTTCATCTGCGTTCTTGATTAATGCCAAGTTGGCATTCATTTTGCTTGTTCTTCACACAAAGATAAAAATTGTTCTTCTCGTAATATTTATCTTCTGATAATCCAGAACTCCTTTTGGACTCTTCTTTGAAGACTGTTGATGCTTCCCATTAGAAGCTTTCTACGAAAATGAGGATTTCTGTAGATTTTAGTCTGTACATAAGTACTTTGGAATTTCCGGAGTAGTTCCGTATGAATACAGAAATCATGCAGAAATCTGTAATTCATACAGACTTTCGCATCCTTTCTCTTCTAAGGATGTGTCTTATCTTTTCTTCTAATACTTGACTGTTTTGTGTTACAGTTACATTGTGCTCTAACAGATTTAGCTGCATTGTTCTCTGCTCTCATATCAACCTCTTCTGGGTCAATTTTTAGCCAAATTGGTAAATCTAGTTTGTTTCCCGATGATTTATCTCAGATGGATGATGATTAGTTGCATAAGTTAGATTTGGATTGGTAGTTTGCTATGCTAGTTGAAAAAGGCAGAAGGTTTATGAAGAAACATGGCAAGAAGTCTATTATTCATGGAAACGAACTTGGATTAGATAAGTCAAAGCTTAAATGTTTCAAATGTTCCAAATTCGGACATTTTGCTCATGAATGCAATCAATCCTCATCTGAATCAAGTACTTCGGATAAGCATGATCAAAATAAAGAAGTAAAAGCTATGATTTCTCGACTTAATGAACCTTATGATTGATCTAAGGATATTCCTGATGAATCTGCATTTATGGCAACTGTGCAAGTTGATTCAAGTGATTCTAATTCTAGTGTTAGTGGTTACGAATCAACTTCTGAATTTTGTGCTAAAAAAGATAGAAAGATTCAGATATTAGTTCAAGAAATAGAAGGGTTGGTTGTTGAAAAGACAAAGAAGGAAGAAGAATTAGAAAGTTCCACATATAAGTTTGAAGATTCTCATGAGATTCTCAATATAAATGAGAAATTAGTCAAGGAAAAGAATATTTTGATGGAAGAGTTTGTCGAGCTCCAGAAAAGATTGGATGGGATAGTTGTTGAAGACGAAGAACAATTTTGAAGCTACAGATTGAAAATGAAGAGTTGGTTAAGAGTGTTGAGAAGTGGGAAAGTGAAGCCAAAGATGTGATTGGTGATATTGATGCTTTGTTTTAGAAATAAACTACAAGAGTAGAATCGCTTAAGCAATCTTATGATGAACTTAAGAAAGACTTTGATGAAGTCATTGCTGCCAAAAACCAACATCAATTGGTTCATTCTGAATTACAAGACAAAGTTATAAGTTTGAAAGAAGAAAATCAATTGCTGAAAAGGAATATTGAGATTCATGAGGGAAGGGTGAAGAAGATTACCCAAGAAGTGTATGATGCGCATGATCTAATGAGACAAGAAAAGTTTTTATTCAACAGAGCTTCAGAACAGTTAATCGATTCAGAAAAAGCATTGGGTGAAGCACAGAAAAAGAAATGAGATTTGAATGTTGAAGTTTTGGATCTTAAAAAGACATTTGAATAATCTGAATAATTCACATTCATACACAAGCTACTTGTGTAATGATGAGAATTTCAAAAAGGTGTTTGGAAGCAAAGAATATAATCAGATTCCACATGTAGTTATTCAATCTGATCCTCTCGCTGATCTTAATTCTTCTGATGTCACCGGTGATTATTCTGAATTTGCTGCTGAAACTTCTGAAAAGAAGAAATCAAAGTCATTTGATAAGAAAGTTGAAAGTGAGAAAGATGAAGTGAAGTTGTCTGAAGAAAAAGTTGTTGTTGAATTGGTAGAAACCAACAACTTGAAGGGTATTAAGGCTAAATTTACTCAAGTTGCTCAAGTTGGATCTTCAAAATCTCAAGTTGAATTGTCAAGATTACCCGGTTACAAACGATCAGGTTTGGGTAATACTTGTTGATACCTGATATGTGCGTCGTGTGAAGTATCAAACAAGATCAAGATCATGTCAAACTAGGTCTGGCCGAACTAGGTCCGAACCTGAAGTTCGGACTGGCCGAACCTGAGGTTCGGCCGAAGCTCGGATCAGCGGGTATATATAGGTGATTGGTCTTTGTAATTAGAGAGTTTTGAGGGTGTGAGACTTCTTAAGTGTGTGTTTTCAAGGTGTTTCTCTGTGTTGTGTTTCTGAGTGTTTCACTGATTGTAATTGTTCATTTTGATCAATAAAACAATCGGTTAATTACGTTTCAATGTCCGATTAGCTAGATCGAGTAGACGATCCGATGCTCACGCATTTTCAAGTGGTATCAGAGCTTTCTGGTTCACTCTACTGATCTGTGGTTGCTATATTTAGATTTTTGAAGCGTTTTTGAAGTTTCTCGAGTTCGTTTTCGTGTTGTTCTTCAATTCTATCGAGTGTTTGGTGTTAAAATTGTAAGTTATGTCCCACAATTGCTTAGATTTCTTGCAAGTGCTAAATTAATGAAGCAATTCAGTAGGTAAAGCCATAGTAAGATAACCATAAACTTTCTTTTCAAGCTCATAACTTTTTCTTTCGTCAGCATCGAAGTCTTGAATTTCTTTAAGATCTCTATCTTCCATTGGTGGTTCATACAACTTTCGAATTGGAACCCATAAATCAATGTCATTTGTGCTAATATAAGCAGAAAATCATTTCTTCCAATTTTAATAATCTTCCAGCTTCAATAATTTGGGAACTTTCTGAGTTGTTCCAATTTCATTATCAAAATTCAGCATGGTTTGCATGGCACTTTGCATTGCAGCAAACGCGTGAAATTCCGACATCGTTTGAAAAATTAAGATTCTGCCGGCCGAACTCTCTCCGAACTTATAACTAAGCTCCGAACTCTGTCCGAACTTAAATCCAAACTCCGAACGTTGTCCGAACTTGCTCCAAGTCAAAATCAACAAACCCGACTCATAAAAGACTCCGATCTAGCCCCGAACCTCAAATCACTCCGAACCCTCTCCGAAACTGACCTTCGGACCTAGTCCGAACCTGACCTTCGGAACCTACTCCGAACCTGACCTTCGGACGTCCGAACCTGGAGTTCGGAGCGGTTATTTTTCAGATCTGTTCTTCGGCCGACAGAATCTTAATAAAGCAGAAACAAAATCCTGATATGCCACGAATTTGGAGATTCAAAAGCGCAACGAGAATAAATTGAAGAAGGAATTACATGAGGGACTTGATAATCTGCGTTTGCAAAAATTTGAAACTCACAAGGTTGCAAAGCGATTGATTGCTAAAGAAAAAGAATTTGCCGAGGCTCAACAGAAAATTTCTGATCTGAAGGTTCAAGTTCTTGATGCTAATCGATTGCTTAATAATGTTTCAAATTCTCAAGTCTTCACAAGCTTTTTATCCAATGATGAAAATTTTGAGAAGATGTTTGATAAGACTGCTTCACCCCCTGCTCATATTAAAGAAGCTGTCAAGGAAGTGAAGGAAAAATTTGACGAATTTGATTATTCAAAGGTTTCATCATCTACTGCTGAGGATGAGAAAGTTGTGCCGAAAAATAAGAACATGAAAAATAAGAAGAAGAAGGAAAAGACATCTGAGGTTTCTCTTGCACCAAAGTTTGTATCTGGATCATCGTCTGCTGATAATGAGAAATCGGCTACTTCTAGTGACAAGCTTCCGTCTCAATCGGAGTTTGATGAAAAGATTTTTTATGATCAAAAGAATGCCACTGAAGTAAAAGCTGAATTTTCTAGATTAGCGAAGCATGGTCATGGTTCACTTGAGGAGAAAATTTCTGGAAAGCATGAAGGATTGGGTTTTCACAGGATGAAAAACAAAGCTGAAAAGGTTCCAGCATCATCATCTCCAGATTTGAAGAAATTAAAGATGAAACAAGTGCAGAAGGAAGTTTTTTAAGCTGATAAAATTCAACCCGAGCGTTTTTACAAACTCAAGGGTTCGGATCAATTATTTTCTAACAAAGAATTTCCACTTCATTGTGTTGATGCTCGGAAGATTGCTGAGGTCTTTGTGAAAGCAACCATTTCTTCTGAAAGTTCTCAATCTCTAAGCCCTACATCTAAATGGGTACATGATCACAGGCATCAGGTATATGATTCTCATTCTGATCATGTTAGAGATATTCATGTGTGTTCTTCGCAGTACATCACCGATGGGATAAAACGACAAGAATTTGTTATATTTGCCGTCGCCCAAGGCATATGGCAAAAGACTGTCCATCACCTGCTGTTTCGCCACAAAGATTTCAAAAGAAATCAGTTTTTGGTAAACCTGCCACCACAAAGTTATTTGATGAACAAGGCAGAGTTTTTGATGAAGTTGAGTCTACATTTTATCATAAACAAAACCGTTTTGTTCCAATGTTTTCAAAAGCTCAAAATGTAGTTTCCCCATCACAGTCACCTGTGATTGCTTCATCAAGAACTTACTTACCAAAACCACAGCAATGGAAACCTAAGGTGGTTTCTAAGCAAAACAAGGACATTGGTCGACCAGAAGCGATCCGCTTTGGGTCATTTTTGGACTAATTAGTTTAACAAGTGTGCAGGTACTTCTAGAAGACCTATCGATGATTGCAAAGTTGTTGATGGAGGAGTATTCTGCTTAATTTAAATTTCATGATACATATTTCTAATATGCAAATTCTGATTTCTATAACTGAAAAATATCCGTGTTGATTGATCAATTTTCCTTGCTTACAAGTTTTTTCTTTTTTCACAAACCCAAAAATAGAGTCTCGTTTTTGTGTAAAATGTAAATCCAAAAATAGAGTTTTCATTTTAAGGGGGAGAATTGTAAGTAAGGGGGAGTAATTGAGAAAATGCATGTTATGCGGAGAAAGTGAATACATGCCAAATATATAATGAAGGAAGGTGAATTCATGCCAAATATATAAAGTTGTGAGAAATTGATCATTGGGAAATGATGGTACATTGGCTTACGTATCTGACTCATGAATAGAGTAGATGAAAGAGCCATAACATCATTGATTGATATGCTTGGTAGGCTCGGCAAATCAGAAAGTATTCAGATGTGATATACACTAAATACTAATGTTTGACCATGTGGATAACATCTTGATGCATATTTCATGACACAAAAGGAAAAATAAGTGTGAAAGTCAAAATGAGAAGTCACTGTGTATACATGTGTTCATTTTGCAAAGACTTAAACTTGTTTGATTTTCTTTATTTTGTCAAACGATCGGACTTTCTCTGTGTATCGAAAGATCGACCTGTTCGTTGTTCGTTTGACGTTCTGCTTTATTTTCTTTGGTGCTTCGTATAACTCATCGGACTTTCTCTGCTTGTACGGGAGTACCGACCTGATTGTTGTTGGGTTATACAATTTCAACTTGTTTTATTTTCTTATTTTGTTAAATCCGAGGCCTTATCTGCGTATCGAAAGATCGACCTTAAGGTAGACGATTTAACGTTCTTATTTCTTTTTGCATGGAACACAGTTGACAATATCATGAAAATATTATGCATTGTGAAAAATCACAAGTGCTGTCACACAAAAAGGAAAAGAAAAGCTGAAAATGTCTGATTATGTCTGATAGTGTGGGATACACTGGTCAATGCAAATCTAATCAATACCTTAACATATCCAGATGTTATGAGTATGATTCTGCCTGGGTTTAAGTTGGACAAATTATACCAGCAATCAGCATGACTTATGTGTTTCGATTAATTGAAATTGAAATGCAGTTCAGTGCGTTATGTTCAATATGATCCCATATAGTGATCTTTCTCATACAAAAATAGTGTTTGATTCTGTATTGTAATTTCATTTTATATCAAGAAAAGCACAAAAAGATTTTCGATGTGTTTTAGCATAAACTTTGGAAAATCAAAAAGATTTTAGGCTTGTTTTGATTTAAACTTTCAAAAAGACAAAAAGATTTTGTTTCTGCTTTATTTTCGATCTGATCAACGCGTGATACAAATCATTTTCAAAATCATATCTTGGAGTCTCGAAGAGACGTTTTGCGCCAAGTATATTTAAATGTTTGAGCAGGTTGCTATGTGCAAGATATCACGACTTCAAGTCTTCTGAAGCTGTTGATAAAAACACCAGAGATACATGGAACGTCGTCAAGTATTCAAGATTAAGCTACGATTAAGTTGAGAAGGAGTTTGTTCGAAGATTCATCTCATTAAACAAACGAGTTCTACACTTGAGGGGGAGCTTGATTGAAGATACAGATTTGATGATGTTGAAAAGATAGAAGAGATACTGCACACGACGAGGGGGAGTTTGTTGATACCTGAAATGTGCGTCGTGTGAAGTATCAAACAAAGAACAAGATCAAGTCAAATTAGGTCTGGCCGATCTGGGTCCGAACCTGGAGTTCGGACTAGCCGAACCTGAGGTTCGGACGAGGATCGGACCAGCGGGTATAAATAGATGTTTGGTCTTTGTATTAAGGAGGTTTTTGAGCGTGGGAGATTTCTTAAGTGTGTGTTTTCAAGGTGTTTCTCTGTGTTGTGTTTCTGAGTGTTTCACTGGTTGTAATTGTTCATTTTGATCAATAAATCAATCGGTTAATTACGTTTCGATGTCCGATTAGCTTGATCGAGTAGACGATCCAATGCTCACACATTATCAAGAACTCCCCCTCGTCGTGTGCAGTGTCTCTTCTATCTTTTTATCAACATCAAATCTGTATCTTCAATCAAGCTCCCCCTCAAGTGTAGAACTCGTTTGTTTAATGAGATGAATCTTCGAACAAACTCCTTCTCAACCTAATCGTAGCTTAATCTTGAATACTTGACGACGTTCCATGTATCTCTGGTCTTTTTATCAACAGCTTCAGAAGACTTGAAGTCGTGATATCTTGCACATAGCAACCTGCTCAAACATTTAAATATACTTGGCGCAAAACGTCTCTTCGAGACTCCAAGATATGATTTTGAAAATGATTTGTATCACGCGTTGATCAGATCGAAAATAAAGCATAAACAAAATCTTTTTGTCTTTGAAAGTTTATATCAAAACAAGCCTAAAATCTTTTTGATTTTCCAAAGTTTATGCTAAAACACATCGAAAATCTTTTTGTGCTTTTCTTGATATGAAATGAAATTACAATACAAAATCAAACACTATTTTTGGTATGAGAAAGATCACTATATGGGATCATATTGAACATAACGCACTGAACTGCATTTCAATTTCAATTAATCGAAACACATAAGTCATGCTGATTGCTGGTATAATTTGTCCAACTTAAACCCAGGCAGAATCATACTCATAACATCTGGATATGTTAAGGTATTGATTAGATTTGCATTGACCAGTGTATCCCACACTATCAGACATAATCAGACATTTTCAGCTTTTCTTTTCCTTTTTGTGTGACAGCACTTGTGATTTTTCACAATGCATAATATTTTCATGATATTGTCAACTGTGTTCCATGAAAAAAGAAATAAGAACGTTAAATCGTCTACCTTAAGGTCGATCTTTCGATACGCAGATAAGGCCTCGGATTTAACAAAATAAGAAAATAAAACAAGTTGAAATTGTATAACCCAACAACAATCAGGTCGGTACTCCCGTACACGCAGAGAAAGTCCGATGAGTTATACGAAGCACCAAAGAAAATAAAGCAGAACGTCAAACGAACAACAATCAGGTCGATCTTTCGATACGCAGAGAAAGTCCGATCGTTTGACAAAATAAAGAAAACGAAACAAGTTTAAATCTTTGCAAAATGAACACATGTATACACAGCGACTTCTCATTTTGATTTTCACACTTATTCTTCTTTTTGTGTCATGAAATATGCATCAAGATGTTATCCACATGGTCAAGCATTAGTATTTAGTGTATATCACATTTGAATACTTTCTGATTTGCCGAGCCTACCAAGCATATCAAACAATGATCTTATGGCTCTTTCATCTAATCTATTCATGAGTCAGATACGTAAGCCAATGTACCATCATTTCCCAATGATCAATTTCTCACATTTTTGGCATGTATTCACCTTCCTTCATTATATATTTGGCATGTATTCACTTTCTCCCCATAACATGCATTGTCTCAATTACTCCCCCTTACTTACAATTCCGTATCATTTCCGTATCATTGTTTGATCTTGTTTGATACTTCACACGACGCACATAACATGCATTGTTCCTAAATCATTTTCTATCAGTTTTTCTTGTGTCACAGTATCGAGTTTTGTCAAAATCCGTCTATTTTCACGTGTTTTGGAAAAATGAGTTCGAAGTTCGGAGTTGTCTGATCAGGTTCGGAGTAACTGCTCCGAACTTGAAGTTCGGTCGATATTCGGTCAAGGTTCGGAGCAGTCTCGGACAAGGTTCGGAGTTTAATCGAGGTTCGGAGGTAGTTTGGAGCTAAATCGGAGTCTTTTAGGAGTTCGGTCTGTTGATTTTGACTCGGAGCAAGTTCGGACAACGTTCGTTGTTTGGATTTAAGTTCGGACAGAGTTCGGTGCTTAGATATAAGTTCGGAGAAAGTTCGGCCGGCGGATTCTTAATTTTTCGAACTATGTCGGAATTTCAAGCGTTTGCTGCAATGCAAAGTGCCATGCAAACCATGCTGAATTTTGATAATGAAATTGGAACAAGCCAGAAAGTTCCCAAATTATTGAAGCTGGAAGATTATCAAAATTGGAAGAAACGATTTTCTGCTTATATTAGCACAAATGACATTGATTTATGGATTCCAATTCGAAAGTTGTATGAACGACCAATGGAAGATGGAGATCTTAAAGAAATTCAAGATTTCGATGGTGATGAAAGAAAAAGTTATGAGCTTGAAAACAAAGTTTATGGTTATCTTACTATGGCTTTACCTACTGAATTGCTTCATCAATTTAGCACTTGCAAGAAATCTAAGCAATTATGGGATGCTTTATCCGCAAGATGTGAAGGAAATGCTGATTATAAGAATAGTCGAAAGAAAGTCTTGAACAACGAATTTGATAATTTTCAAAATTATGACAATGAAAACATTACTGCTCTAGTTTCAAGATTTTCACATTTGATTAGTGAATTGAAGGTTGTTGGAATTGAAAAATCCGATGCGGATTTAAAGGAAAAGATCATGGAAGCATTACCTGAAAAATGGGAGAATTATGTTTTATTGCTCACTCATGACAAGGATTATTCTACCATGACATTTCACGAGCTTACTGGAAAACTTCATGCTCGAGAAATGGAAATGTTGAATTCCAAGAAATCAGCTGCTACCTTGCAGAATCCTGAGCTGTATCATGGTGAGAATAGTGCAAGCATGAGTGCAAAGTCTAAACCAAATCAGAATACCGCACCAAGTGTTGCTTTTTTAGCTGGAGTTTCAGGAAATTCTGATAATAATTCTTCAAGGGGTTGCAATTTCACAATTCCAAATTTTTCAAGTCAAAATGCTTTTTCAGCTGAATCAACAGATGATTGTGCCAAAATGATTTCTGCATTGATTTCATCATCTTTTGGTTTGATTCTCAAAAATGTTGCTGATGCAAAGTTAACTAGTGAGGATCTTGATGCTCTTGATGATGATCAACTAACTGAATTGGATGTATCTTGGCAATATGCTATGTTGTGTCAAAGATCTAAAAGATTCTTTAAGAAACATGGAAGGAATATTTCTGGTGATAAATTGGGTTTTGACAAGTCCAAAATAAAGTGTTACAAATGTTCACAACTTGGACATTTTGCTAAAGATTGTCATCAGGCACATGCAAATAAATCTGGTGTTCCTCTATCACCAAAGCCTGGTTTTACTCAACCATCTACTAGTAACACAAGCAAGACCACAGCTTTGATGGCTCAAACTGATGGTGTATATGATTGGGGTCAACAGTTTGGATATGATTCATCTGCTTTGATAGTTACTCATGATCAACAAGAAGATTTTTGTTCAGAAACTAGTTCCGATACTAGTTCAATTCCAAGTTCTTATGAATCTGCTGAAAACTTGGAGAGACTGATGAAAGAAAATGCCTTATTAATAAATAAAGTTCAGCAACTGTCTGAGGCATTTGATGTGATTAATTCAGAGTTGAAGTATTCTAAAGATCATGACAAGGAGTTGACATTAAAGAATGAGTATTTAACCATGAAAATCCAATCATTGAATGAGGATTTGAGAGTTTTGAAGCAAGATAAGAAGAATGTTGAAATTTCAAAGGCTAAGATTTGTAAAGAACGGGATGAGTTGGTAAAAGATGTCAAGAAGCTGAAGATACAGCTGCTGATTTTCAGAATTTGTTTGATAAATCAAAGGTCAAACTTGATCTACTTACAAAGAATGTTGAAGAGTCAACTGCTAAAATTGAAGCATATCAAGTTGACATGGGAAAGTTGTTGGATGAGAAGCGGGAGTTAGTTCGTGTCAATAAAGTTCAAGCCGCGAATTTGGAGATTCAAAAGCGCAACGAGAATAAATTGAAGAAGGAATTACATGAGGGACTTGATAATCTGCGTTTGCAAAAATTTGAAACTCACAAGGTTGCAAAGCGATTGATTGCTAAAGAAAAAGAATTTGCTGAGGCTCAACAGAAAATTTCTCATCTGAAGGTTCAAGATCTTGATGCTAATCGATTGCTTAATAATGTTTCAAATTCTCAAGTCTTCACAAGCTTTTTATCTAATGATGAAAATTTTGAGAAGATGTTTGATAAGACTGCTTCTCCTGCTCATATCAAAGAAGCTGTCAAGGAAGTGAAGGAAAAATTTGACGAATTTGATTATTCAAAGGTTTCATCATCTACTGCTGAGGATGAGAAAGTTGTACCGAAAAAGAAGAACAGGAAAAATAAGAAGAAGAAGGAAAAGACATCTGAGGTTTCTCTTGCACCAAAGTTTGTATCTGGATCATCGTCTGCTGATAATGAGAAGTCGGCTACTTCTAGTGACAAGCTTCCATCTCAATCGGAGTTTGATGAAAAGATTTTTTATGATCAAAAGAATGTCACTAAAGTAAAAGCTGAATTTTCTAGATTAGCGAAGCATGGTCATGGTTCACTTGAGGAGAAAATTTCTGGAAAGCATGAAGGATTGGGTTTTCACAGGATGAAAAACAAAGCTGAAAAGGTTCCAGCATCATCATCTCCATATTTAAAGAAATTAAAGATGAAACAAGTGCAGAAGGAAGTTTTTCAAGCTGATAAAATTCAACCTGAGCGTTTTTACAAACTCAAGGGTTCGGATCAATTATTTTCTGACAAAGAATTTCCACTTCATTGTGTTGATGCTCGGAAGATTGCTGAGGTCTGTGTGAAAGCAACCATTTCTTCTGAAAGTTCTCAATCTCTAAGCCCTACATCTAAATGGGTACATGATCACAGGCATCAGGTATATGATTCTCATTCTGATCATGTTAGAGATATTCATGTGTGTTCTTCGCAGGTACATCACCGATGGGATAAAACGACAAGAATTTGTTATATTTGATGAACAAGGCAGAGTTTTTGATGAAGTTGAGTCTACATTATATCATAAACAAAACCGTTTTGTTCCAATGTTTTCAAAAGCTCAAAATGTAGTTTCCCCATCACAGTCACCTGTGATTGCTTCATCAAGAACTTACTTACCAAAACCCCAGCAATGGAAACCTAAGGTGGTTTCTAAGCAAAACAAGGACACTGGTCGACCAGAAGCGATCCGCTTCGGGTCATTTTTGGACTAATTAGTTTAACAAGTGTGCAGGTACTTTTAGAAGACCTATCGACGATTGCAAAGTTGTTGATGGAGGAGTATTCTGCTTAATTTAAATTTCATGATACATATTTCTAATACGCAAATTCTGATTTCTATAACTGAAAAATATCCGTGTTGATTGATCAATTTTCCTTGCTTACAAGTTTTTTTTTTCACAAACCCAAAAATAGAGTCTCGTTTTTGTGTAAAATGTAAATCCAAAAATAGAGTTTTCATTTTAAGGGGGAGAATTGTAAGTAAGGGGGAGTAATTGAGAAAATGCATGTTATGCGGAGAAAGTGAATACATGCCAAATATATAATGAAGGAAGGTGAATTCATGCCAAATATCTAAAATTGTGAGAAATTGATCATTGGGAAATGATGGTACATTGGCTTACGTATCTGACTCATGGATAGAGTAGATGAAAGAGCCATAAGATCATTGTTTGATATGCTTGGTAGGCTCGGCAAATCAGAAAGTATTCAGATGTGATATACACTAAATACTAATGCTTGACCATGTGGATAACATCTTGATGCATATTTCATGACACAAAAGGAAAAATAAGTGTGAAAGTCAAAATGAGAAGTCACTGTGTATACATGTGTTCATTTTGCAATGACTTAAACTTGTTTGATTTTCTTTATTTTGTCAAACGATCGAACTTTCTCTGCGTATCGAAAGATCGACCTGATCATTGTTCGTTTGACGTTCTGCTTTATTTTCTTTGGTGTTTCGTATAACTCATCGGACTTTCTCTGTGTGTATGGAAGTACCGACCTGATTGTTGTTGGGTTATACAATTTCAACTTGTTTTTATTTTCTTATTTTGTTAAATCTGAGGCCTTATCTGCGTATCGAAAGATCGATCTTAAGGTAGACGATTTAACGTTCTTATTTCTTTTTGCATGGAACATAGTTGACTATATCATGAAAATACTATGCATTGTGAAAAATCACAAGTGCTGTTACACAAAGGAAAAAGAAAAGAAAAGCTGAAAATGTCTGATAGTGTGGGATACACTGGTCAATGCAAATCTAATCAATACCTTAACATATCCAGATGTTATGAGTATGATTCTGCCTGAGTTTAAGTTGGAAAAATTATACCAGCAGCCAGCATGACTTATGTGCTTCGATTAATTGAAATTGAAGTGCAGTTCAGTGCGTTATGTTCAATATGATCCCATATAGTGATCTTTCTCATACCAAAAATAGTGTTTGATTTTGTATTGCAATTTCATTTCATTGCAGAAAAACACAAAAAGATTTTCGGTGTGTTTTAGCATACACTTTGAAAAATCAAAAAGATTTTGTTTCTGCTTTATTTTTGATCTAATCAACACGTGATACAAATCAATTTTTCAAAAACATATCTTGGAGT
The DNA here is from genome assembly GCA_039602395.1 of Deinandra increscens subsp. villosa. Taxonomy (NCBI): domain Eukaryota; kingdom Viridiplantae; phylum Streptophyta; class Magnoliopsida; order Asterales; family Asteraceae; genus Deinandra; species Deinandra increscens. The sequence continues at coordinate 22,544 of JBCNJP010004124.1, forward strand.
CTCGAAGAGACGTTTTGCGCCAAGATTATTTTAAAAGTTTGAGTAGGTTGCTATGTGCAAGATATCACAACTTCAAGTCTTCTGAAGATATTGATGAAAGACCAGAGATACACTAAAATGTTATCAAGTATTCAAGATCAAGCTACGATCGAGTTGAGGAGGAGTTTGTTTGAAGATTTATTTCATTGAACGAACGGATTCTACACTTGAGGGGGAGCTTGATTGAAGATACAGATTTGATGATGTTGAAAAGATAGAAGAGATACTGCACACGATGAGGGGGAGTTTGTTGATACCTGATATGTGCGTCGTGTGAAGTATCAAACAAGATCAAGATCATGTCAAACTAGGTCTGGCCGAACTAGGTCCGAACCTGAAGTTCGGACTGGCCGAACCTGAGGTTCGGCCGAAGCTCGGATCAGCGGGTATATATAGGTGATTGGTCTTTGTAATTAGAGAGTTCTGAGCGTGTGAGATTTCTTAAGTGTGTGTTTTCAAGGTGTTTCTCTGTGTTGTGTTTCTGAGTGTTTCACTGATTGTAATTGTTCATTTTGATCACTAAAACAATCGGTTAATTACGTTTCAATGTCCGATTAGCTAGATCGAGTAGACGATCCGATGCTCACGCATTTTCAATACTAATTAGATATTTGAGAAGCAAGACAAGAAGAACATGCCTAAGAAAGCTCCAAAAGAAAAGAAAGACACAAATCTTGAACAAATCTATCATCTGGCTCAGGTATTCATTTCAACCATGGAGAAGGGATTCAAAGGAAAACAAACAAAGAAGGATTCATCTGAAATTTCTCCAAAAGAATTTTCATCGTCTGGACCGAATTCCACACCTCGAAGTCCTACTTTAATATGGGTGCACACAAATAGGTTTCAAGTTTTTGATGATTATTCTGATAGTTCTGAGTCTGATGGTGAATGCCATGCATTTTAGGGCAAACCACAATCTAAACGATCATATCATTTGTGCTATCAATGTTGCCGAAAGGGACACATGGCACATGATTGTCCTGAAATTGGCAAAAAGACATTTTCTAACAAATCTGCCACATTCATTGATGAATCATGCAGAATTTTTACTGAGTCAACAACATCCAAATTTAAATCTCAAAAGAAACAATTTTTCAAATTTGATTCTAGTGTTGGTGGTTCATCACAAGATGATGACTCTGTTAAAAATGAAAAGGAAAAAATGCAGTGGTGACCTAAGGTGGTCCGCACGGCTACAAATGATTTTGTTGAAGACATTGGTCGACCAGAAGCTGTGTGCTTCAGGTCATTTGAATACTAATCATTTAAATCAAGTGTGTAGGTACTTCAAGAAGACCTGTCGATGATTGTGAAGCAGTTACTGATAGTGGAGTCTCCTGCGTAACTTAAATTGAATGCTTCGTTTTACAAAACTGAAAGTTTTTCTGCAAGCTAAAAAATGAAAGGTGTAAGTATTGATTGGTCAATTTTCTTTCTTTTACATTCCGTATGTAGTTTAGGGGAAGAAAATTGAAAAACCAAAAAATAGTGTCTTTGTGTTTTTGTTAAAATGAAAATCCAAAAATAGAGTTTTTATTTTTAGGGGGAGAAAAAACGGAAAAATACAAAAACAGTGAAAAATGAGAAATTATATCAGACATGATTGGGAGATGATGGTACATTGGCTTACGTGTCTGACTCATGGATAAATTAGATGAAAAATCCATAAGATCATTGCTCGATGTGCTTGGTAGGCTCGGCATTAAATCAGAAAGTATTCATATGTGATATACACTAAATACAATGCTTGACCAAGTGGACAACATTTTGATGCGTATCTCAAGATATTGAAAAGATATGTGAAAAAAGAAAAATGAGAAGTCACTGTGTGTGTATACATGTGTTCATTTTGCAAAGATTCAAACTTGTTTGATTTTCTTTATTTTATCAAACGATCGGACTTTCTCTGCGTATCAGATGATCGACCGGATTGTTGTTCCTTTGACGTTCTGCTTTATTTTCTTTGGTTTTTCATATAATTAATCGGACTTTCTATGCGTGTCCACAAGACCGACCTGATTGTTGTTGAATTATACAATTTCAACTTGTTTTTATTTTCTTATTTTGTTAAATCCGAGGCCTTATGTGCGTATCAAAAATCGATCTTAAAGTAGACGATTTAACGTTCTTATTTCTTTTTGCATGGAACACAGTTGACGATATCATGAATTCAATCACTATGTGTTAAATCACAAGTGAAATCACAAAGTTTGATAAGGAAATACATATCTGAGTATGTCTGATAGTGTGGGGTACACTGGTCAAAGCAAACCCAATCAATACAATAACATATCCAGATGTTATGAGTATGATTGTGCCTGAGTTTAAGATGGACAAATTATACCAGTAATCGATATGACTTATGTGCTGATGTAATTGAAATTGAAGTGTAGTTCAGCATGTCATGACCAATATGATCCCAAGTTGTGATCTTTCTCGCAAAAGACAAAAATAGTGTCTGATTCAGTATTGCATTTATGTTTCATATCTGAAAAGTGCAAAAAGATTTTAGGTGTGTTTTAGCATAAATTTAGAAAAGTCAAAAAGATTTTCGGTGTATTTTGATATAAAGTTTCAAAAAGCCAAAAAAACCAAGATTAAATTAATCTTTAAAAGAAAAGAAAGCCACGTTTCTGTCTTCTGAAATTGCAGGTTCTGTGTGACAAGACTCAAGCATGGTGAAATGGGGAGTATGTGTATTATCTTTCACAAGTGGATCTTGAAGTTCAACAAGTGTTCAAGAATGATCCTGCCATGCAAGCTCTATTTCTGACAAGATTTTAAGTTGAAGATCAGATGCAGCAATGCTGAAGATTGAAGACTGAAGTTTAGTTGGATAGATAAATACACTACACGTTAAGGGGGAGTTTGTTAGAGTATATTCCTATGCTACCTTGTGTCTCGTGTATTATATCTGGAGTAGAGCAAGTTTGTGAGTCAAATAGTCAACATACCATTGGGGTCGTACCATATGGACCGCCGTAATAGTTGGTACGGGCGTACCAACTGGTACGTAGGTTGGTACGCCGGACAATATGTTGAGACTATAAATAGTTCGTGTTAGAGAGAGCTTAGAGGTTCTGTCATTCTCAACTCTTAAGTGTGTGCAACTGAGTGTGTATTCTCTCTCTCTAGAACTCTTTGTGATCCTCTTCGTGAATCAATAAAGCAAGTCTTTATGTACTTCGTTGTTCATCGATTAACCG
>JBCNJP010004126.1:0-12000 GCA_039602395.1 Deinandra increscens subsp. villosa
GTTGGTATCAGAGCACTGGTTTAAGAGAACGAGGTACATGATAGTATCTGGACATAAACTAAGATAGATTCTCTGAGATAACCTTTGAGACAATAAATTGATTAAGATAGGACAAATGGATTTGATATACCATCATGGATAGTGCTTAAACATTCTAAGTATAAATAAATAAGCAATGACATCTGGCCAATGCGATTTCTTATATGTGTTTACTATTCTGTTTAGGATCATAATTTGACACGAGAATATTAAAACCTGGTTCTCCTTAAATATAGGTATTAACTATTATTAGAGGAGGAAAGCCTACAAGACGTGGTAGACCGCCAATTACTAGGAGGCAAACCATAAATGATGAACCCCAGACTGCAGTAGCTCAAAATGTCCGAGATGCATTGCCAACTATAATTGCTAAAATTAGGAAAGCCACTCAAGGTGGAAATGGTAATGGTGACGGACAGCAAGAGCTCGGTGCCTGAGGTGCTGTTGTGGAACCAAAGCCACCTTAGGTTTATTCTTACAAGAATTTTAAGGGTTGTGATCCTCCAAAGTTTGATGGAATACGTGATGCTATGGCTACATTATAGTGGATCCACGAGATGTTGGCAGTATTTTATGTTAGCGGGTGTATTGAGACGCAAGTTATTCTATATGCTACTAACTCATTCAGGTCTGAAGTATTGTACTGGTGGGATGTAACACCCACACCAATAAATACCCATTTATTTTTCACAATGAATTTTTCGCGCCATTTTATTGATAATTATGCCACCACAATAGGGATAGAAGAACCATAAACAACAATAAATACAAATATATATTTGAATTGCACACATACAAACACCTTCGTACACACAATCACCCATCTAGTGGATCATGGTTGCTCGCATGCGCAACATCTTGGGAGTCATGAACATGTCTTGCCCATGCCGAATGGTTAGTACCATTGCGCGTTGCAGGTTCCTCAGTAATAGGTCATTCAAGAAGATAATACTTCTTATCCGCCATGAGAACAACTTTCACGTTGCGGTACCAATCAATGAAGTTGGTGTCATTTAGGCTTATCCTTCTCAAGGACGGACTTAAGCGAGAACAGGGAGGAGCAATAAATGAGATTGGAATTATTAGTTGACATCTAAGAGTAAAATAAGATAAGAGAAGAGTAATTATCATGCAGGAGCCTAATTTATTTTGACCCAAGAAAACAAAATAGAAATTAGGATGAGAACCTGTTTTACATTTGTGCGGATGAATGGCTTAGCAGTTTTCACTGTCCATGCTACATAGGTAGGTAAGGATTACCAATTGTGTTGACTACATAACTCTCATTTTGGGAACACTTGACGAGTAATTATCAAGAGGTACGTTATTCCCTACTACGCCCACTTCTAGAACTTGTTCTAAAAGTGATATTTGTCCTCAAACCTGAACTGCAGACCCGGCCCATGTGACATGGAAATCGCGGTTCTCCTCCAACCAAACCCGTAGGCTCAGACGCAGGGTAAGCACTAAACACCAGGGGGTTCAGATAGATTAGTTCGAGTGTCCTTAGTTTAGGATGGCGCAAAAATATCGATTTAAATGGGTTGCTTATTTTAAATTTACCGTTTTGGGTCATATTTAGAATATATGTACGGCTTATTGCATGACTTAAGTTATCCATAATAACATGTAAACTAGTTTTACTTTGGTTCATGATAATTTGAAACTCCTTTCAATCACTCGACCGATCTAATTTTAAATAGCCTAATTTTTTTTTTTTTTTTTGGGTAAAGGGTTACCCCCGGTGATTCTATATATATACCCAACAGATAAAAACAAGTAGCTAGGTGGATCCTAGCTAGTTCAAGTCTTTGGACATGCCCAAAAACAAGAAAAACCAAAGAAACACTACACCCACAAACAAGCCAAACGGCAACATCAAAAGAACAACCAACAACCTATCTAAAAACAAATAGGAAGTGAAGGCCCCCCAAGCTCCGCATGTCTACGTTGCTACAAACCGACCATCACGTTGCAGCCACACGTCCAGAACCTCTCTCACACGGTGAGAGTCACGAAACTTAGACCCATGAATCTTCAAACGCACATCTTCAAGGATCACCTCAGCTACCTTATCCGGAGGACGAGCATTATTTTGGAAAATTCGCTCATTCCTCTCCCTCCAAATATGGTAAGCAGCTGCATGAAGAACGAGCTTAGCAACTATAATATCAATCCTCTTTTGTGGCTTGACACGGATATACCCAGCCAAATCAGTCCAACACGGGGACTCATTAACCAGGCAAGACTTCAAACAAACCTTCTTCCAAACCTTTAAGGAATAGATACATTCAAAGAAAAGGTGTTTATGTGAATCCACCCCTCTTTGACACAACATACAACACATCATGTTCATGTTTTTCCTCCTCTCAAAGCCCCACTCAAGAATTTTATCTTGAGTAAGTAACTTCTCTCTACAAATCAACCAGGCAAGGAATGCGTGGCGGGGAACGCAGTAAGCAAACCACACCAAATTAGCCCAATCAACTTTATCACTACGAGACCGAATGGAACTCCACACAATAGACGATGAATAATCATGTAAAGTATCCTCAACTCTCCATTTAAACGTATCATCTCGACCCATAACCAACATCAGATTCAACGACTGCTTAATGATAGGATATAAGTGCAACCAATCATTCGGCCAGACCCACCGCCCATTAGAAACAATATCACTCACCTTAGCATTTAGAGCAAAACCTGAATTGTAGATGTTTCTAGGAGTAATAAACTCACTCAGCGGCCCACCATCTAACCAATTGTCGAACCAAGCATAAGTGGATTCGCCATCCCCAATAGAAGACCAAACAAATCTGCGAATCATAGGACGAATGGACATGATCTTTCTCCAGCTCCAGGAGCACACCGACGGACATCGACAATCCCAAAAACACCTATTTTTAAGCCTATAAGAATAAACCCACTCAACCCAAAGAGACTCGCGTTTAGTAAGAATACTCCAAATATGGTTAGTCATCAAGGCATTATTAACATCCCTTAATCTTCGAATGCCCAACCCACCTTCAACTTTTGGAACACAAACATCCCTCCACGCAACTTTAGCTTTGCCTTTCTGAAACGTCCCTTGATTCCAAAGAAAATTCCTCATTTTACCCTCCAAAGCACTCAATATACTAGCAGGCAAAATAAATACCGAGGACCAATAAACATGAAGGGAAGACAAAACCGATTTAATTAACTGAACCCTACCAGCAAAAGATAAAAACCTGTTCTTCCAGTTAGCAATACGATCCTCCATACGTTCTACAAGAACAGTACAATCAGCTTTAAGCAGCCTCGTGGATATCAAAGGAACCCCAAGATAGCGAACAGGAAGCGACCCTTGAGCCATTCCCATCGCCTCCAAGATCTCACCTTTAACCTGATCAGACACATTACAGAAGAACCCCGTGCTCTTCTGAGGGCTAGGAACTAAGCCAGAAATATTAGAAAACTTACACAAGGATCTGAAAATACACAAAGCAGAGTGGAGATTTCCTCTAGCAAAGATAAAAAGATCATCAGCAAAACAGACATTTATAATTTTTTGTTTTTCACATCTACTATGATACTTAAAACCCTGATCCATCTCCACCTCATGACGAAGCATACGAGTCAATATCTCCATAACAAGCGTAAACAAATAAGGGGACAAAGGATCTCCCTGTCTAAGACCTCTTTTCCCCTTAAAGTAACCATTAATACCCCCATTAACACTAATGGAGTACGTCGGAGTAGAAACACAGGTCATAATCCACTTGATCATCTTACTATCAAACCCAAAACCATGCAAAATATCTTCAAGGAAAACCCAATCCACCGTATCATAAGCCTTCTGAATATCAATTTTGAAAGCACACCTTGGCACTCCAACATTCCGATGATAATTATGCATAAGCTCTTGCGTAATCAAGATATTATCCGAGATTTTTCTTCCCGGAATAAACGCAGACTGATTAATACCAACAATATCTCCCAGAACCACCTTAATCCTATCAGCAACAATCTTACTAATGCATTTATAGATCACATTGCAACAAGAAATAGGTCTATAATCAGTCACTTTATCAGGAGTTGAAACTTTAGGAATTAGAGCAATAATCGTGTGGTTCAATTCCTTAAGCAATCTACCCGTACAGAAGAAATCCTTCACAGCCCTACAAACATCCTGCCCGATAATAGGCCAGGCCTTCTTAAAAAACGCAGCTGTGAAACCGTCAGGCCCTGGAGCTCTGTCATCACCCATACTGAACATGGTGTCTTTTATTTCCTGATCCGAGACATCCTTAACCATAGCACCAGCCGAACCAGTATCCAACCGATTCAAAAACAGGTCTTGATTGACCTTATCACCGATAGCACCTCTGCTGCCCAAAAAACCTTCGTAGTGTTTTACAAACACATCAGGGACTTCATTCATACCCACACGAATACCATTGGTACCAACAATAGAGTTAATACGGCTCCGATGATTTTTACCTTTTAACGAAGCATGAAAAAACGCCGTATTAGCATCCCCCGCAGCTAACCATTGAACCTTGGATTTCTGCTTAATGAAAAGTTCCTCATCTAGAGAAGCTTCCTTAAAATCCCGAAGACAAATAATTTCCTGCTCACGCAAACTAGGATCAAAAGGGTCATTATCTATATCTCTTTGAATCACATCAAGTCTCTCACGAAGGCTTTTAACTTTATCGTGCAGATTTCCTTGCTTATAAAGAAGAGAACGAAGCATAGGCTTAAGATTTTTTAGTCTCTTCACAACGATAAACTGGGCTACCCCCCTCACCTCGTAGTTCCAACCATCCTTCACAATGTTAAGAAAGTCCGGTTTTAACGTCAAAAAATTAGCGAACTTAAACGGTTGTTTCTTAGAATCCTGACCTTCCCCCAACCTAACCACACAAGGGCTGTGGTCAGAAACACGATATGGAAGAAAAAGAGCATTCGAAGCAGTAAACATATCAGTGAATGCAAGGTTAGCAAGCACTCTATCAATCTTTTTCAGCACTCCAATACCCGTTTTAGGCTTTTGGTTCCAAGTATAATTCATGCCACTACCATTCAAATCAAACACCTCAATATTTTCAACACACTCCTTGAAGTCCCTCATACCTGCATCATAACCCGACGAACCAGCAACCTTGTCTTCAATTTTCAGCGCCGAGTTAAAATCTCCCAGAATGACCCAACCAGCTTTATCCACAAATCTTCTATGTTTGCACAAATCAGCCCACAACATCCTTCTTTTAACATGGTCATTATCCGCATAAATTAAAGAACAAAAGAACCTTTTACCATTATACTTACACACCACTAAAGCATGCATCACTTGATCAGTTTGAGCAACAATCATAACCTCGAAAATATTAGAATCCCAGCCCAAAATAATACGAGTACCCTTAGCACACACACCTCCATTCGAGGTCCAATCCCAATTACGAAACACATTTTTACAAACATTAAACAGCTTGCTAATCTTAACGTGAGATTCAAGAATAGCAAACATGCTTAACTTAAATTCTTTCACCACCTGTCGAACCTCTTTTTGTTTTAGGGTAAGATTCAAACCCCTTATATTCCAAGAAGCGAAACTATACATTAAGAACATCCTCATTAGGAGTGCTTGCTCCTTTTGGATCATCCTCAACACCCGAACCCATAAATTCAGCAGTTTCATCATACACCGTCTCAGTGTCATCCTCATCATCCTCTGGTGGTACATAGAAAGAGCTATTCTTATAGGTGCTAGGACCGGTATCCGACTCAATTTCTGCATTCAAATCACCATACTCACCTCCCAATAAAGCATACCTATTAGAAGTAGTCATTGCATCTTGCATAAGTTTCTTATTCTTTCCATTAACACCAATAGCCTGATTCACCTCACTAATGTTTTCCGTAACAGCCAACTTATCCACACGAGTATTTCTAGTGCTTCCCTCAGCAGTTCCATCCACATGCTTCTTACCATTATCATCTTTCTTACCCATAGCCTTTCCTTTATCCACCGGTCTATATTCGAACCTATGCCCAACTTTGGTAGGGGGGATAACTTGCTTCTTAGCCTTTTTCCTATTTTTTGGCTCCACAAAACCATCGTTATCAGCAGCAGCAGCTGGGGTATCCTTGACTTTATTAGGACAGCTAGCATCCTCATGGCCATAAACACAGCAAATAGAACATCTTTTAGGTTGCCACTCGTATTCAACCTTAACAGCAATTTTAACCGATTCACCTCCATTCTCGTCCGGAACAGCTACCATAACAGTGTCTTGGAACTCATAATCTGCAGATATTTCCAGCATCGCTCTAGCAAAGCTACTACGACCCCACCCATTAACACACATCGATGCAGTATAAGAATCTAACATCTTAGGAATGCCCACTTTAGACGCAATTATGCTCAAACCCTCATCAGAATAGGCAGCTAACGGAACATTATGAAATTTAACCCACGCCGTAACCTTCTTTACTCCATCCTTTTTAAGCAATGTTGTGGGGTTCCAGATATTTAAAATCAGAGGCTGGCCTTTAAGAAGCCAAGGGCCACCTTCTAACACACTTAACATTCCCCTTTGATCAACAAACTTAAAGAAGAAAATTCCATCAGAATTCATCATAGTTTTCTGCAATCCAAACTTCTTCCAATTCTGTTTTACATAATAATCAACGACCGGGAATGCCATTCTATCACCAATGAAATAACCATACAATGTAAAAGAAAGTTTCCTCTGGACTCTCCTAACAGCTTCCAAAGGAATAGTAACATCAGCACCCTCCTCAACAACCCCAGATTCAAGATATCTAAAGTTTACCACTCTCGACGACGAGCCGGCTGATTTATTCTGGACAGCATCAACAAACGATTTGGTACTCACATCAGCAGTTTTAACCGATACATTAGACAAAGACGCAATTAAATCAACTCTCCCATCAGGCATCACCACCATCTTACTGGCCAAATTTGACGTCTTAGTATTTTCCACTTGGACTCCAGGATTATCAACTTTAAGGTTATCAACAATGTACCCCTGCTCATTTACCACACTCTTATTAGGATCATTGTGAACAACTTCCTTAGGATTATCAGGAAGACCACTTTTTTCAGCCTCGATAGGGATAGTACTTGAGCGAACCTTCGGGGAACCCAAATTCACCTTCTCACCACCTCCAGGGTAAATGTTCAGGTCGCCCTCGGTTGTCCCTTTCCCATCCCTATACAACACCTGCTGAGCGAGCATCGTCGATCCATCCACATCACCCGACGGATGGACATCCGACTCACACTCACCAGGCTTGTTCACCACGGCTTTCACCACCCCATTATCCTCCTTCGACAAAGGTTTAGCAAATGTAGGTCTAGAAGTAAGCTCTGGTTTCTTAAACACAACTTTTGGCTCCATACTACTCTGTCCAATAGGCTTACTACCAGCCATTTTTCCAATCGTGTCTTTAAGTGGTTCATTTATGTTGCCAGTGATCGTCCTACGAGCAACTAAACCACTCGAACCCCCAGTCTTCTTCTTATTCGTTCCACCAGGGTCATTGATGTGTGGATTACTGGCTGCCATGCAGCCTGATTTTCACGTACAACCCTCACAAACAGCGTCGTATCACACCCAAGGGTAAACTTCTGCTACACGTAACAAACCCTAATTCGCCGAACACAAGCACAGTCGACGTAAACTTATCTAAACCACAGATCAGGGGGATTATGGGAATGCAGTTCGATCCAACAGTCAAGGAAGGGACCAGTAAACACTGATGTAGCCTTGAACAGATGGAGAAGAAAGACCCGTAATCACGTGATGGTGGAATCGATAAGCACGGAGCAGCAAAAAGGAAACCCTAGTCAATAATCCTAACCCGCGATAGAGATCTCGATCGTAAGGAACAATCTATAAAAAATCAATCCAACAATCAAGAACGCTAAATCAGTAGGATTACAACGAGGAGAAAAAAACACAGGATTGACAAAAACAGGCCGGAAAACGGCCGGAACCCTAGCCGGAAACCCTAGCCGGAAATCGCCAACTTCAACTCCACCAATCAAACCTCCAACCTTTTAAATAGCCTAATTAAAACTAAGTTTAATAACTTTTATTAATTATGATTTTCAAAAAATAAATTATTGTAGAAAACCAATCGAATGAACTATTCAATCAATTTCAACTTTTCAAAATTTAATAAAACTCCTTTTATTAACTTGTCGTTTTAAGATGGTGATCTAGTGGCCTATGTCATGACAAACAATCACATGCATTCACAACACAACAATATATAGTATGCAATTGAGCCTTTGCAGGTTTCGATTCCGCCCGACCCATTGAACAGAATCGAACCTAGCAAACAAAAGACATGATATAATTTTTAATAATTCATTCATGCTCCCACTTGCTCTCATCATGCTTGTTAGGTCGTCAGGGATCTCTAGACGGAAACAAACTTTCTGTCCAACAGCTTGTTCGCGAGCCGCGATGGATCCTTGGGTAGAGCGTTGTGTAGTGCGAAGCCTCTAAGTGAATCGGTCTCCTAGAGAACGCCACGTGTTATGACAACTCCTTTGGTCTTCCGTTGCGCACTGCGATCATCTCCAGTTGGCATTGTACTCTTGTGGTCGTTTCTCTCCATCTTGATGCATTCTAGGTTTTACAACTAATACTAACTAAAAGGTAAAACCTACATTACATTTACGTGCCCAAAATACCCGAAAGACAGAATACATACAATTGAGAAGAACAAACAACCAAGAAGCAACCAATCGGAAAAATAAACAACCACAAATAATGACAAATATTCTCGAATGGTAATGGGCTGTTACCAGTTAATGAGCCGTTATCCCAGAATGTCCATAACGACACGTTACAACTTAACAAGCCGTTATCCAGGAACTGCATAACGAGGCGTTACAGCCTAATGAGTCGTTATGCAGTTACGAATCAAGAAAACTGAAAGGCTCTATTTCATACATAATCACAATCAATAAAACATCATAAATCGTTTATATGGAGTTATAAGTGGCTCTGATACCATTTTTGGGATTTTCGTTTACAGATTTTAAAATTTTATTTCGTGACTTGACAAACAAGTAACGTGCGGAAGCGTGTACACGAGTACGGTTCTCAACCGATCCCACCAGAGATCCAACCCATATAAACAAATTTACTAGTCGTGAAAAAACCATTCATAACACGATGGTTCAACAAACGGTTCCGCTAGAAAACCGATTGATCACGATTAGGGTTTCGGTATATAACTCTTAAGACTGAAACATAGATATAAACATGAAAGATAATAACACTTGTACATTTCATGGGAGGAACGGGAAGCGAAGACAAGTCTCATGGACCTAATCAGCGAATGGCAGTGGCAGCGGCGGTGGCTAGTGGTCAGACACATGGAGGGGACAGTGGCGGCTGCAAGGATGCTCCTCTCTCTTATGTGTGTTCTCCAAGTTCTCCAACTTGTCTTCAAAACTCCAGAATTGTCCTAACTAGGTTTTAGGGATATGATCCCTATTTATAGGCTTGATTCAACTTGTTCGCCAAGTTAGCCTATATGTTACATTAACAACCCTTGTAGTTTTAAGTTTATCATATAAACAAAAACGGAATTTGCTTGCTTTCTAACGAGCCGTTACAAAATAACGACCCGTTACATAAAACTTGCAAAATGACCCATTATGGCCTAACGAGTCATTACGCAGTCCGGATGCAAGATTCAAACACATGTCCATCAAATGGGTTCCCGATGTCCATAATTATTTCCACTAAATAATAATGGATGTTTACTTATCTAATTTAATCATGATCGGATAATTAACAACTTAATTAATCCTTTTCTTGTTTGTTGCCCAAAGTGTAACTTTTGGATCGTACCTCGATAGGAACGTTGATGTTATCCAACAATCGAACACCTAAAACCAACAAGTACATGTGAGAAAATAGCACAGTACCATATATATGTATGTATTTATATGTATATGTATATATAATCCATATTACGTATATGTGCGTCTAATGTGGGTGTCTAACGTAATTCTAAGTCATAGTTGGATCTAATGCAATCCTACTTCTCTATGACTGATGCCACTGATACCAAACTGTCACACCCCTGAAATCCACATGGGGAGTATCACCGCATGGGATATGTGACAAACTATGATCTAAGTCAACAGACATGCAGAACGACCCAATATGATGTGAAAACCATTTAAAAGATCAGATTTTAAGTTTGGAAAATCCAACAAAAGCATAACCAAACCAACAGAAGCATAAACAAGTCCAAAACAGTTTAAAACAGCTTTCGCACACTCGGCTCCCATGAATAAACAAGTTTGAATGTAACAAAGTTTAATAACCCAATATGCACCTCCTAATTTGCGTCCTATGCTGTGCCACCTAAAGACTTGAGAAGAAACATGCTATGAGTCAACACAAGGTTGGTGAGTTCACAGTTCAATAAACAAGTAAGATAAATGACAATTTATAAAAAATAAAGCATTTAGTCTCTACAAGACCTAACCACATGCAGGACCTCCAAGTTCTGAGAAACCGATTCATATACCGATATATAGCTTGTCTATTATTTTTGTAAACACATAGCATTGTGTAACCATTACTGACTGTAGCACTGCTTTTCGATCACGTTTTGTCAAGCATGAAGCAAATAGGATAATAAAACACCTTTTCCACTCCCAGTGGGGCTTGAGCGACTAGCACGGGCGGGGCTTGTCAGGCCGAGTAGATCTACCTCGTATTTTCCTGTTATTCTCCAATATTAGTGGCACACAGTAGAAGGAGAAATGTTGTGGCAAATCGTAACTCGCTATTTTTACAAGCATGGTATATAATCAAAGAAAGTTCATAAAAATGTTTACCACATGTCTTCTCCCCCAAAATAAAAACAACAAGTAGGGACCGTAAACTCACATCGGGTGTGTGCAAAATTAGTAACCAAAGTGCTGCAAAATGCCTGGTGAATCTTCTAGACTTCACCTATGACACACAAACGTGTACGTGCACGTTATGTTTTACCGAATGTCCCGTTGTACACAGACAACGACAAGTTGACTCGATAACAGATTGGTAATTTATTGCAAATATTTATTATAACACGTATGCACATCACAACATGTTATCATGAAATATTCAGTTTCCTTCACACCATTGTTAGCCATCCAAACATATGATTCAAGATTGGCGGGTCAATCTACAAAATCTTGGCATTCCCATTAAAGCGTGAGACTTAGGAAGTGTACATGCGTATGGCTCATAATCAGTTCATCACATTTCATGCAACCTAGTATACATAAATACAAAGGTTTGTATTTAAGTCACACACATAATTAATAATTATTCACAAAATATATATTCCATGCGTAACGAACAATTCCCACATAAAAATCACATTTTCTTCACAGGTTAATCAAAGACACTGCACGTTCATCATGTTGCATGCAATATACATTATTTAAGTGCACGTTTAGCTACTAATCAAGTTATGACTTTTGGTATGTTACGTGTATTTACTTATGTAAAATTCCTAACTTTATCTCATTTTACCATCAAAATCTGCACTTTAGCTAGTAACATGCAAGATTATGTAGGGATATGATCATGTAATAGTAAGCGTATGTCCGGATATTATTTAAGCCTACGGGGTCACACGTCTCGACACCAAATGCATTAATATTAATTAATGGTTAATTAATATTTATCACGAACATTTAACGAGGTTTCGTTAAAAACTGACAGTTAATTGTTAACAGAGGGGTGTTAGTTGTAATTAGAGAGAATTGTAATTGGATTACAAATGAGAAAAGGTTGTGGATAAGGCCTCTAGGCCGATTTCGCTAGGGCTCTTATGCCTATCCCTTTTGCTTGTTTATCAAGTATTCTAATCCTATAAATAGACCCTCTGGGTTTAAGGATTAGTTGCTGCTTTATGAGATAG
>JBCNJP010004127.1:0-16000 GCA_039602395.1 Deinandra increscens subsp. villosa
ACAATGGATCTACGGATCCATCTCTGAAGATTACCTTGCCCGTGTCCTGGAACTTGACACCACTGCTTGGAAAATATGAGTAAGACTTGAAGATATTTTTCGTAATAATAAAAATTCTCGTGATGCAGCTCTTGAACAGGATTCACTACTCTTATCATGGCTTCATGTGCGTCCATGGACGACTACTTTAAAGGATTCATGATCTTGTTGAGCAGTTGACGGATGTCAGACGCACCGTTGATGAAAAAAGGAAGGTGCTACAATTAGTTCGAGGCCTACCGGCGGAATACGATACCGTCGCCTCGTTTATCAACCAAAGCTCGCCATACAACATGGTTCACTTGGAAGTTCAACGCCTTGCCGGACGTACCAACCCAAATCAAAACGTCCTTGTAGCCAATCATCCGGCCCAACCGAACCCCTCTCAAACCACCCAACCTGCTGACCCCAACTCTCACAATCCAAACTTACCAAAACCGTACCTATGATACCCGCAACCAATCCTACCAAAACCGGGGTCGCGGTCGCCGGTTCTACAATAATCGGTCCGGCCGTAATTCATGTGGACGTGGACGAAATTCCTATTACAATAATAACCCCAACCCACTGACCAATTACCTCTTTGGCCCAACCCCACCGTCTGCCCCATACCCGACTGCACCCTTTCCCTAACAGGCCCAACCCACTCCCACCTATTACACTCCTCAGGCCCAAAATACCTATCTACCCAACCCCAACAGCCCATACCCAGCCCCTACATATGCGGCCCAGCAGCCCCAGGGAGCCCATTTTGCCGTCGCTACCCCCTACCCAACCTATGATGCCTTAAACTCGACACATATTGGCAATGCGTTGACTCACCAAACTCACCTCCTGATTAAACCTGGTATATGGACACGGGCGCCTCTTCACATTTGACTGCAAATCCAAGTATATATCGGAACTCATTCTCGTCATCTTGTATACGTGATATTTTTGTTGGGAATGGTAACACGTTACCAATACAGGGCTCAGGTAATGCTTTGCACTACCTTCCAAACCACACCTATAACTTACCTAATTTCCTTCCTGCACCAACCATAATTAAAAATCTTATTTTTTGCGCTTTAATTTACCCGTGATAACCATGTTTCCATTAAATTTGATCATCTTCGTCTTACATTGAAGGACCTCAAGACTGGAGAGCACCTTTCCCGCCACAATAGCTCCCGGGATCTTTACCATTTCACTCCACCGTCCTCCAGTTCACTTGCTTGCTTGTCGGCACGTTCTACCCATCTCTGGCACGATCGTCTCAATCACCCTAGGGCGCATGTTCTTGATTTTTTTATCTTCCCGTCATATAATTTTATGTAATAAAGACAAGCATATTGGTGTGTGCAATGCGTTCCAGTTATATATCTAATAGTAAACGTTTGCCTTTTGATGATTCATTGTCTAATACTTTGTCTTCGTTTGACATAATCCATTATGATTTATGGACGTCACGAGTAATAAGTAAATCTGGATACAAATATTACATGGTCCTTCTTGATAATTTTACAAATTATGTTTGGTTGTATCCTCTATAATTTAAGTCTGAAACGTTCCCTACATTTGTGAAATTTCATAAATTCATTCAGACACAGTTTAATAAAAAATATTAAATCTTTCCAATGTGATCTCGGTGGTGAATTTGACAACCGTAACTTTCAGTTATTTGCTCAACACAACGGCCTTGTTTTTCGATTTGCTTGCCCTCAGACGTCATCTCAAAATGGCAAGGCCGAGCGGATGCTTCATTGTCTAAACGACATCATTCTTGCTCTCCTCACCCAAGCCCGTCTCCCCCTCCCTTCTGGGTGGAGGCACTTCACATCGCATCCTATCTACATAACATATTACCCATTAAACGTTTAAAATTCACCACACCAGCTTTTGCGTTATACCAATGCCACCCCACTTATGACCATCTTCGTGCCTTTGGGTGTGTCTGTTATCCTAACCTATCCGTCGTACAGCCCCATAAACTTCACAATCGCTCGGTCCGTTGTATCTTTCTTGGCTACCCACAACACTTTCGTGGCTACCGGTGTTATGACCCGGTTTCCGGACGGGTCCTGTCACACCCCGCTCAACGGGTTGGGTGTGAGCGAGATGGAATCATAGTCGTGGATACATAGAACAACTAAATATATTCAAACGTTATAATAAAACATTACATCATTTAGATTGCAGCGGAAAAGTGGTGAAAATGATAATGTCTTACATTTGAATATAAAAAGTCTTAATTTATTGATAAAGACATAAGATAACTTATTTTAGGATAGGTCGGGACTATGACTCCGGCGAAGCAGGTCCGATAGTACAAGTTAAGCCCCATTTGCATGTCTTTGGTGATTGCCTAGTTACCTGAGAAATCATGTCACACCCCCAAATTAACCACTAACGGAGTTTATACCGTTAAGGGGTGCGACTAGACCAGGACCACAACCATTAGTTAGAAATACTAAACGAACCAGAGTTAGTCCAAATATATATCATAAAAATAGTCTCAAGTTACGCAGCGGAACAAAATATAATCTTAGCACTAACCACGTGCTTTACAAATCAGTGTATTAAATTCCCAATTTGTTTAATTAAAATAAAAGCCTTCATGTGCCATGCCAACCCGCTCCGGATACTCCCTAGCGATCTGCAAAATTTTAAACCACGCAAGTGTCAACCTAACGGTTGGTGAGTTCACAGTGGGCTTGTCACGCAGTGGCCCGGTCTCATAATCATAAACTTATCAGCATATACTTTAAGTAATGTTTATTCGTGAAAAACAATGCTTCGTAATGACCAAAATCATAGTATCGTGGTTTAGTGAAAGTATTGTCCGTAACCTACGTTATCAGGTATGTACTAGTCTTGTATAGTTAAAGTGCTCAACCGATATCGCGGGTAGCTAATCCGTTGTTCCATGCACTAAGGAAGTTTGTACCAAAGCTGACCATAAATTTTTGTAGTGGCCGTGCCATCAGAACTGCGGACCTACGTCATCGCGGATTTGCCTCCCCCGTGTCCTCTCGGGATCACGGTCAGATAGGCTGATATTGTACCTCCGTTCACTCCCCGTGCCACGGGGCGGAGTTTGTCAAACTCCAGTAGATCTACCCAACATCCCCTCGCTTTACAATTAATGGTACAATTTAGTTGAGGACTTTTAAGTTTTCAAGGCATCCTTAGAAATCATGTGACATCATGTGGTTTAGACTTTAACCTACACTAGCCATATTAAAAAGGTTTACTGGATTCTCATGAATCTCAAAAGTGTTTTCAGTTTCGTTTCAGAAATAGTTGTTTTAGTAATTCACAAGTGCTTCCCATAAAGCACTTCAAGTTCATCAAGTGGGTGCCGAGCACTCCAAGTTTTCAAGTTCATCAGGGAGGTGCCTAGAACTCTCGAAGTTGTCAGCATTGTTTTTATTTAGTTATTCGGTGTGACCCAAACGGGTTCACGGTAATTGGGTTAGTGACACTCACCTTTGGTTGCACTGCTACACTTGCTAATAATACAAGTATTGCTTATCGAAGACCTATGAACACGTTTAGGTCTTAAGTATTAGTTTTGTGTCTAACCTTTACTTAACGTCACTATGGCCCATAACATAGCACGTTGGAACTATGACTCGACATACAGACACACGGCACCGATGGTTGATCATAAACAAGGGTTCATATACATCAGAAATCAAAGCATGTATCATCATGGCATAATCATGTAAGTCATGGCATAACATTCAAGTAAATTGTACAAGTTTGGATTCTGGTCTCAGTTTCGCTAGCAGTTTCGCTAGTCAGTTTCGCTATGTGCACGGGCAGCACTTTCGCTAGGCAATACCCGATGACACAGTTTCGCTAGGCTAGTTTCGCTCGAAACTGTTGGCACAGTTTCGCTAGCCTAGTTTCGCCCGAAACTGGTTTGAACTTTCGTTCAGGGAATTTCGCTCGGTAGATTCGCTCGAGCTGGTCTGGTTGGTTTACCCGGCGACACTGCAGTTTCGCTGCATAGTGTCGCTGGTTGAAGATATGCATAATTTCGTTGGACAGTTTCGCCCAGAGAACATGACAGTTTCGCTGGTCGCGAAAAACATACGGATCAGCCTAAAAATCAACCTAACAGCTTCCATACTTCATGCAATTCATTGTTTAGCATACATAGGCATTTACCAACATCAAACAACAAGTTTTAACACCTTATTCATGCATATTCATCATCAAATCACCAAAATGCATTTAAAACCCTAAAGTGACCTAAATAGCATAAATCTCTATCATGGTTGGATTTCAAACGTAAAGTTGCAAACTTTATGATAGATTTAGTATTCCTAAGCATTCCTACAGAAGATCTAACGATAACACAGAGATTTAGGCATGCTTTATGAAGAAACACATAGAAAAGCATAAAAATGGTGGTTTTGGGACTCACGGTTGATCTAGGATCGATGGATGATCTTCACAACTCGGAATGATAGCTGATTCTTGGTGGTTCTCGGCTGGAATCAGCTGGTCCAGAAGTTTCAGGAGAGTGTGTGTGTTTTTGTGTAAATGAGGCAAAATGGGAGAACTATGGTTTATTAAGATTATTTATATCAGAGGCTAGTTTCGCTGGCAGTTTCGTTGGCCAGGCGAAACTGGCTCTGGTCGCGTTTTAATTGATTAGCTTAGCTGGCTACCGGGCAACACTACAGTTTCGCCCGGTAGTTTCGCTGGCTGCACAACTTAGGCAATTTTCACATAATCAAGGATTTACAATTTGTCATGCTATTCATAATATTAAATCATGCGTTTAAATCACATTGCACATAATGACATTAATAAATGAACACATAGCACATATGGGCGGGTTCGGTGATCAACCAAAGGTCGTGGACGTATTCGGCCTAGTTAAGCATTAGTTACTAAGTTAATACTTATAACGTAACTAACGGAGTTTGTCTAACGGAAGTTAACCTTGGAATTCTCGGATGTCACAAATCAAGAGTTTAAAAGGTCAACATAAAGTTGGTGAGGTTCAAAGGTTTAAGACTCTACGTTTAAGATTTGTAAAACAGTTTTTGACATACTTAAATATTACGTTGGTTTACCGTTGTGATTGTATGAACTCACCTGAACCTTGATTTCAAATACTAACGGTTTACCCACCCATGGTATCTCACCCGAGAGATACCGAACAAAGCAGAGTAACTGACGTGTACCCCTTGACAATGTACGGAGTCAGGTTTGGAGCGACCAAACTGGGCAGGGTTGTCAACCCAAATAGATCTATTCACTAGTTATCGTTTCGTACAGAACTAATTGAAATCAATTAATGGTGGGAGGCAGTTGTACAAATGTTTATAACGATAATGTACCACAGTTGGGCATCAGTAAGAGAACAAGCAGTCATACAGCTAACAGATAAACCATAATGTTAAGTAAAAACATTTGTCAGTTCATGATTTCTCCCCCAAGAGTGTAAAAACAGTTAAAAAAAAGGGGGCCGTGAAACTCACATTGATCAGTGGATGATGAACTAAACCGAGTGATAAATATAGCAAGTAACGTCCTAATTAAATAATAAGACAATTGCATAAGGTTTATAATCAATTGAGTAACAATTGTCACCCAAGTGATACCGGTCAAATCTTGATGTTTAATCCCGTTTGTATTTGTTTAGAAAGTTCGTTGTTAGTATTTATTGTACAAATAAATACATGTTTTCAAGGTTTATATTTATGTCCAATAAATATAAAGAAAAGCAAAGTAATTCATTTACGGTAAATCAGTCAAGTTTTGAACATCGAGTTAAATAATAATATTTATTATTATTTTTATAAGCTCGTTTGGTTATTTATATAAGTTATAATTATTATCATTTAAATAATTATGATTAACAAGTCTTGGGAATTGTAAATAAAACATAGCTTAAACTTTTATAAATAATTATTAATCAACGAATAGTTATTTAAAGTTTATTTCATCATAAAACGTTTAATAATTTAGTAAATAGAAATCATTTGATAGTTTATACTCATAAAAATTTTCATCTCCATTTTAAAGTTTTAAAATATTATTTTAAAATAATACATGAGGATACTTGGATTTATAAACGTTTATTTAATATAAACCTTTAAGTCATCTTGCAAATATAAGATATGTGATTGATTTAAAGATTCCAATGTTTACGTTATCGCTATATCGTCGTATGGGTCCCGGTTTTATTACTACGCAACGTATTCTTGTCTTGATTACTTTGATTCATCAAGGTAAAAATAAATGATTATAAAAATATTAAAAAATTCATGTATGGCTCTTGACCACTTCTATAAAAATGGTTTTGTAAAAACACCTCCATTTATAGAACTTTAACATTTTAAAACATGACTTTTTATAGTTAAAACTTGTAATAAATCCAAGTATTTATGTCAAATAAATTATTTGACATGAATGTCATTTTTAGCAAAATAAGTAAGTCTCATGTATTTTTTTTAACCAATCTTGTTCGTTCTCATGTTCTTTTAATCCATCCATTTTTACTAGTTACGTTCAAATGTAACAACATATTCATATGACCATTTCCATCTACTAACACAAATGTGTTAGGACCAAAAGCATATAAATAACATGTAATTAAATCAACTAACACAAATGTGTTAGGACCAACTAACATTATTAACATGAGATTTAAATAAATCAACTAACACTTAGTGTGTTAGGACGAACTACGCATATGATTATATTAAGATTTAACATCCATTTCATATTTACCCATCTCACTTGTTAGTCATTTTATTTATTAGGTTAAATCTACTAACACTCTTAAGTGTTAGGACCAAATAAATCAAATAACATAGATAAAATGAAATTGCAAGAATACAAGAATCATTGGTGCACACTAATACTTTCCTAGGATTTCTTAGTGTGTTTCACCACATTTCTTGGCTACTTTAAGACTTAAGGCACCAAAGAAATGTTTGGATCTTGAAGAATGAGATAGAGAAGAGAGTTTTGTTAGATGATTTAAACAAAATGTAAATACTTGGTGGTTGTTGTCAAGACTTAGTGGTAAAAATTGGGTGTTTAATCATGTAAGAAAACATATGAGAATGTGGTTTAGAAAACTCACAAGGAGTAGGGAAGAATAACCGAGAAGGAGGATGGTCGGTGGTGGTTTCCGGCGGTGATCCGACGGCTCTGCGGCGGCGATGGGTGGCTGACTGGCGGCCGGTGGTGGCTGGGAAGAGGAGCCGGCCGGTTGGAGCAAGAGAGGGAGGAAGGTGGGTGTTTGAGGTGTGAAGTTTGTGAATGGTGGTGGGTTCTTTATATAGTCAAAATTTTGGTTAATACACATTGGTTAATAACTTAATAACCTATGTATTAGTACTTAAGACAACTAAGTCTAGTTTTATTAGGCTTGTGTGTATTAGGATTAGTAGGAGGGAGATGTGTCATGTTTAAGAGGCATGTAAATTTCCTAACTAGAAGTAGGTGATTTTATTTTATAAAAGTGTGGTCATGTTTTATAAAATGGTTTATATAATAGAAGTTTTTATAAAATAAAATGATGGTGGTGAATCCTAAAAATCTTAATTTAATAAAAATTAGATGAGGCTTCCCTTGTATAAAAATAATACAAGGTGGTAGGATTTAATAAAAAACTAAAGGTTGATGGGCTTTATTTTATAAATATCATAGGCCTTGTTTATAAACATTGTGAGCTTTTATAAAATAAAAACCAAGTTTGGTGGGTTTTGTGTAATGGGCCGAAGCCCAAAAGAATTTAAAAGAAGTTGGGCCGGGTTTCGGGTTTGTTTTCAAGGTTTTCGATCCGTTGGGCTTGTTGGGCCGGAATGGGCCTGAACGGGTCTCAGGTATAGGTTTTGGCTAAGTCTTGACAACAAACAAGTTTATATATATTTTTGGTTCATAAAAATGAATTTTATTGAACTGGTTGTTGATACGGGATACGTTTTTTTTTTGTACGCGTGAAAGTTAACGAAGACTGTTTCATTTGTTCGCGTTAGTTTTAAGCTGGATCATCATGAGTATTTAAAACCAAGTTGTTTTAGTTACGTAATCGCTTAAAATGTCGTTGTGTTGTTGATGTAAATCCGTGACACTAGTTTCCAAGGAAAATATAAAAAGTATATTTTCATATTTATTTTCTTATTATTGAAATTCCATTAATTACTTAATGGTTTTTCTTATTTATTAGGGCTCGATTTCCAATACAAACGTGGGAGTTAACTTACGTCCTATTTTATCAGTTAAGCTCAGTTATTGACAGTTAAACAGTTAAGATTAAGGCACATAATAGTTACTCTAAAAGTCAAAGTAAGGAGGTTTGACCTGACTTTTGGACGAGGTGTCACAGGTCCATATTTCCTGGCACGTCATCTTTGATGAAATGGTTTTCCCGTACCCCGAGCTCACTTGCCCCACCCCCCCCCCCCCTCCTATCCCCGATCCAGATCCGATTCCCATTTCTCCAACCCATATACCACTGCCGCCCACAATCATCCCTCTGGTCCAGCCCACGCCAACCCACACCCCTACAGCCCAAATTCCTTTGCCCCAACTAGGGCTGTTAATCGGGTCAACCCGATCGGGTTTCGGGTTATTAGGGTCGGGTTAGTCGGGTTTTTCTAAAAACAAATCTCACCCGCAACCCGACCCTATTAAGATTCGGGTTAGTAGGGTTCGGGTTATTAGGGTAGGGTTATTCGGGTTAGTCGGGTTTTACATACAAACACATTCTTCACTAACCGTTTGGTTTCGCGTTTTAAGAATCATGAATATATTGCATTCAGTTAAAGAACTAAAAAGGGATTAATAAGGGATTAAGTTTAGTATATTGCATTTATAAGTTAAGCACCAAAATCTCAACTAATATATGTAAGAATCATAAAGTATGAGTTTTCTCGATTGCAACTTTGTTTAAATGTTTCAGGTACTTTGAATGTGAAGTCATCACAAACAACTATAGTTGATTCATGAAGTCGGTGTAGAATTTCTTAACTATTTTGTCATAGAAAACATAGACTTCAAAAAAAGATTTGATCAAGCAAAGATAGATCAACAGACAAATTCATAGATTAACACCAAGTTACAGATTGATCATTATATAGATTAATAAATTAATTAACATACTAATAAATAATAATTATAATGTAAGAATAGAGAATTAAGAACTTTAAAAAAATAATTTATTCATGTAGGTGAGTTACGTGAGTTGTGTGTAGAGGCCAAAGGGTACGAAATGATAACACCAGTTGTAGTGAAAATTGGTTGGAGGCCTATAGTAATGTGGGCTTAGACTTATAAAATACAAATTTTGTATTACGAAATAATATTAAAGTTGATTATGAATTTTGAGCATAAATTAACAATATTTAGAGAAAACCTCATTATAACCTTATCATTATTCGGGTTATTCGGGTTAACTCGAGACCCGATATTTTTTTAAAATTCAACCCTAAACCCGACCCTAATAATAATTCGGGTTTGTCGGGTTGACCCGATTAACCCAATTAAGCCTTTTAAACCCTACTAGACCCGACCCTACTTACCTTATTCGGGTTTGGGTTGGGTCGGGTTAATCGGGTTCGGGTATTTTCGACACCCCTAGCCCCAACCCTCTTCGGTCCAACCTGTCTCGGCCCAATCCCATTCTGGCCCAGCGTTACCTGCTCACTCTTCCACACCCTCGGACCCGCCTATTATGGTTACTCAACCTCCCCCAACGAATCACCATCCCATGCACACCCGGGCGAAGTCGAGAATCACTAAACCCGTTGACCGTCTTAACCTACATGCCGCCTCCTCTTCCTCCACTCTCTCACCCATCCCCACCTCATATAGGAAGGTACTAAACGACCGAAATTGGCGTGAAGCTATGATCAATGAATTTAAAGCGTTGCAGGATAATAAGACATGGGAACTGGTACCGAGACCATCTGAGCAACCAGTAATTAGGTGCATTTGGTTGTTTCGTCACAAGTTCAAATCAGACGGGTCTCTTGAGCGCTATAAAGCGCGTTTGGTGGTTAATGGGAAATCTCAGACTGTGGGCATCGACTGCACTGAAACGTTTAGTCCTGTGGTTAAACCTGCCACTATACGCATGGTGTTATCATTAGCCGTTTCACGAAACTGGCCTATACACCAACTAGATTGTAACACCCCAATTTCACAGGTACATGATATATAGAGTAAATACGTGTCTATATTATCAATACGTAAGTTTGATTGATAAAAATGGTAAACTATGCATTAGATAAATTTCATGTGTTAGAAATACGTGTTTAATGGCCAAAATGATGAAATTTGTATAAACAGATGAGTTAAAGGGTAAAGAAAGTAAAATATGAGATAAATATATGTTTATACAAATAACATGATGATATATGTGTGATTTGAAAGTTACATACATGTGTTAATAGTTAATGGAAAAGTAGAAGGGCCAAAAGTGTAAATTATGTAAAGTTATCAACGTATACAGATATTATACGTATCTATAACTATTATGAGCATTTAAGGCTTAGGATATAGTAAAAGTATATCCTAATGTGACCCTTAACATGAAATGATAAGTACTGGAAAGTTTGAGGGGCTAGAACGTAAAATATCAAAAGATATATATATATATATATATATATATATATATATATAAAAATATATACGTATGTATATGTATATCATCGAGGGTGTCCCAAGCCTTAGAAACTTCATTAAGTATGTTTTATAATAGCTCGGGGGTTAAAAATAGCAATTGGGGAAGTTCTGGGCTAATTTTACACATTATAGAACCTCAGGGACCAAAACTGCCAACTCCTGATAGTGCCTCGCGGTACGCGAAGGGAGAGGGGAAACCCTCGCGTACCTCCGCCCAATTTGGGACAGAAAACGACGATTTTCGGCTTGGGCAGCACGTTTTGACGAAATTGACCCTGTATACGTGTTGATTTCGAGCATGAGTCACCCTAGACACGTGTAGGGACCTTAGGCGCACTCAGTGGGTATAAATACACCCTCCAATCGGCCGAATATCCTTGCTAATTTCCGAAATCCAAACCGAAAAACCCTAGTTCGAACCAGAAACTTCGCGGGTCAAATTCTCTCAAACGGTGAAGAGTTAAGATCCGAATTTCTGCAGTCAAGCATTATTAGGTAAGGTCTAAAATAACCTCTTTCAGTTTTGGCTAAATCAATCTCTAAGTATGATTTTTAAAACTATGCTCAAATTAGGGTTCTTGAGCTTGTTTGGGTAAAATTGGATGATCGGATGGGAATTAAGCTCTGAATTTTGGTAGGTAATCCTAATTTGATGTGTTTTAAGAAAGCCCTAAGTTTATTTCAGAATTGGTGAAGGTTTGGTATGAGTTTTGGAAACGGGTCAAGATTAGGGTTTTCACGACATTGTTTTGCCCAAATCGAGTAAACGGTTTTGAATTAAGCTTTGCCGTTTTAAGGGATATTATAAAATGTCATGATGGATAATACCCTAAGATGGTTCTGTATAAAAATGAGTTTTGCTACAGAAACGAGAAAAATGGGTAATTAGGGTTTCGGAATATGGATATTTAATATAAAATAATCCGGAAGGTATGGGGACTTGAAATTTGGTATGGTAACATGTTTACATATATATTAAGTATACATGAGTTCAAATTTTGGTAATTTATAATTAAATTACTCGGTGCAACGATTGTAGTAATTCCGCCTCATGGTCGTCAATGACGCCTACACGGCCGGTAACGATCGTCACCAAATTCCAAACCCCGTGACTATTCCTCATAGTAATTCCGCCAAATGATCGGTCATGAGGAAACACGAGCGGTAAACGTTAAGGAGCAAAGAATTGATAAAGATATAACAAAATATGTAAAAGGGGCAAAATGGTCATTTTGACTATTAAGGGTATTAACCAATAAAAAGTTGGGTTTTGGATAATGAGGTAATTCTTAAATGTGATTTGTAACATTTAGGATGTCTTGATAGGGACATTACATTAAAGGCATTAAGAAACTGATTCACAAGAACTTAACCCAAGAATAATAGCTTTGCAAAGCTAAGGTGAGTTCTATGAGCCCTCTTTTAAATTCTTTAAATGCTTTAAACCGTTTGGGGCTGATATACATAACGTTCTGTGAAAATACTCTCAATTGATATAATTGCATGTTATATGTATTGATTGTATGGTGATGATTAGAGGAAGATAAATTGGCATTTCGATGTTTCTAGTAGAATAGATTAATGATGGTAATCGTGAAAAGATTGGTGGGTAAGGGGCTTCTGAAACAAGAAGTTAAATAGTGTTGTCCCAATGGTGTCAAAACCAAGCGGCGTCAAAGCCAGAAAGCGTCAAAGCTAAAGCGGCGTCAAAGCCAGATAGCGTCAAAGCTATATAGTGTCAAAACTAAAGGGACCATTGCTACACGATGTGTTCGTAAAGCAAATAGAAACACTATTTCCCTAAGATAAAATTTAATATGAGACAAGGATGACAAAGCAACAGAAGGTTAGTTTATTCACAAGGTTAGAATATGTGAATATATGTGCTATATGCTTTGTGTTTGATTGTCTAATTGCAGAAATGTGTTTGACAAACCTAAGTGCCTTCGAAAGGTAAAGTTTTCCCAAAACGTAGAACTCACCAGCGTAAGCTGACTTGTTAAGTTATGTATGTCAGATGAGGCTGGACCTTCGGATCGAAAAGGGAAGACTGAGATGTGAGCAGAAACTAGGTGGCATATACTATCAAGATAATGTCAAGCTATCAAGAGAAGACATTTCTGAAAACTGGCGTGGAGATGCTTATTTCACTTTTGTATTTGTCTCTCTTACTATGTAATACTTGGCATATGAATAAAAGTTTTTATTTCCGCTGCGTTAGTTATCTCTGTTGTACCTTGTGTTCATGAGTAAATCCGATGCGTGACCGCTCCTAGGGCCAAGTCTAGGAGTGGGCGTCACAAGTTGGTATCAGAGCCTTGGTTTAAGAGATTTAGATACTATTGCAGTGTCTAGACTTAAACTAGGACTCTGGGGAAGCCAAGTAAGATGAGACAAATGCCAGTATTGATAGTTATGCCCATAGGTAGAACGTGCATTAGGAATATAATGGACAGGGACTTAGGATGTATGAGTATGGAAAATACCCAATTGCAATTAGCTACTGCAATTTGGTATTAACTATATAAGTATATCCTAAGTACTGGTTATTATTCTTAAAATGACTAGTCATAAATGTTCAAACTTTCCCTAAAAAGACTAGTTATAAACTAGATGATTTTTATAAGTTATAACATGTTTTAAAACATAAAAATCATGGAAATACGTCCACGGATCAGATCTGATCCCGTCGACATTTTACAAAATATTTTCAAGTTTCTAAATGAACCAAAGTGATCTAAACGTTGAAACGTCGCTTAGGGAGAAAACCGGGATCAAAACGGTTAACTACGCGACTAGAAAACGTAGTTTTGGTAACGTTATTTAAGAACCGACCAAGAAAATATTTCTAAACTTATAAACGACTTTAGGGAATAATATTAAGAAAATCTTAAACTTGTATAAAGTCCAAATGCGTTAAAAACTATTCTACAAACTTAAACCGGTGACTACGATCTCTAAAAATTATAAATAAATATTTTGTCTTAAAATATTTATAGAACTTTCCAAGAAATCGTTTTAACTTGAGAAGTTATTGTTTACAATTATTAAACGTCATCAAATTTTTATTAATTTAAACCACGACGTTAAACGTTTTCGACAAACTAATAATTATATTTGCACATATAATTATTCTCCCAAAAACATCCATACACTTTTATTTATTAAAAGTTGACCAATTTAACCATCCAATGACTTGTGTATTTATAAAATTCTTTTATAAATTATTTGGCTTAATACAAAGACTTGTATTAACTTATGATCTATATAATTTA
This sequence comes from Deinandra increscens subsp. villosa, assembly GCA_039602395.1. Taxonomy (NCBI): domain Eukaryota; kingdom Viridiplantae; phylum Streptophyta; class Magnoliopsida; order Asterales; family Asteraceae; genus Deinandra; species Deinandra increscens. The sequence goes on from JBCNJP010004127.1 coordinate 13,956, forward strand.
TTATTTTTCTAAATAATAAATCTTTATCTAGTATTTTTGCCCAAATACTTATATATTTATTTGAACAATAAATATTAACCGGATGGACTTTTCCTAAATATACAAACGTGATATTATTATCAAGACTTGACCGGTGTCGTTGGGTGACGGAAACGTTACTCAATGATCAAAGACCTTATACATGCAACTTGTTTATTTATACTTATTAGGACGTTACGTGCTTTCGTCCGGACTTTCCATTTCACGTGCATTATCATTTCACCTTGCTTGAGGTGAGTCTCACGGCCCCTTTTCCTTTAACTGTTTAATACTTTGGGGGAGAAATCATGAATCAAAACTGTTTTATACTTGATATATCGGTCGGACTGTATCTTGCCGTATGATTAAATGTTCTTTACTTACCCTACAAATGAGTACATTTCGTTACATAACGAATTGTCACAAATCCCACTATTAATTGAATTTGATTAGTTTTGTTCGAAACGGTAACTAGTGAATAGATCTATTTGGGTTAACAACCCTACTTGATTGGTAGCTCCAATCCCGACGTGTGCATTTGTCGAGTAGTACACGCCAGTTATTATTGTTCCATTTCAGTATCTTTAGGGAAGATGCTATGAGTGGGTAAATCTGTTAGTTTCAAATTCAAAGTTCATTGTTAATCATTACATCACGGTGACCATTATTTATCTTGTATGCCTTAAATCTTTTACAAAACTGTTTGTAGAGTCTTAAACCTGTGAACTCACCAACTTTATGTTGACCCTTTTAAGCTCATGATTTCTCAGGTAACTAGATGACGAACGCGGTGCAAACGGGTATTCTGAACTCTATCGGACCTCTTGCTCACGATGGAATCATAGCCCCTTTATCATTTATCAACTTTTCAAGTATCTTAAGTATTATCGTTAAAGACATCTTTTATTATTATTGCAATTTGTAAGACAATGTCATTATCACCATATTTTCCGCTGCAATCTAAATGACGTATTGTTATCTTTATTATATTTGCAAATTGTTCTAAGTATCCACGACTATGATTTCATGACGTCACACGCCTCCGTTCTCGAAAGTTCAGGGTGTGACAGCAACAGACTCCTCGTCTCGATGGTTACCACAATAACTTAAAACCTGCTCCCAGGAGAGACAGAGTGCAATCTTCCCCTGCATAAGTAAATATTACAAACTTTGAAAGGAAAATTACTAGCAAAATTCAATGGTGAATATGATCGCTAACCTTTTCCACACTCAAAGGCAGCGACTCCCACATTTTTAAACGGCAATGTTGGAAGAAAAAATGAGAGGATAACAAGGTAGAAAGCACTCAAGTTAGGGATAAGGATGAATACCGAAGACGTTAACTATATATCGATACTCGAGGGTGTGGTAGATGGAGATAAGACTGAATATTTATTATTATTATTATTATTATTATTATTATTATTATTATTATTATTATTATTATTATTATTATTATTATTATTAAGTAAATGGACTATTATCACCAGATGTGACGTATGTTTTTTGACCTACAAGATGGGACGCATGCTTTATGCAGATCACTGGAAACACGCAACGGGTAATCATATAGTTTCATTAGTCCAGCCATTTATTACTTTAACATTAATAAAATTCTCCGGTTGAAACTTGTGAAACTTCCACTTTTAAGCATTCCGGATGAAATTTACACCGGATAGTCATTGTTTACTAGATCTGGGTGAAAGCTACGTTATAAAAAATTTAAATTGAGAAATTATTATATTATATGATAAATTATTTTATTTTATAAAGATAAATTATTTTTTTTAAACAAATCTAAAAAACATTTACAGTTATCAGAGTCATGAGTAGACGTATACTCTTCCGAGTCTCCTAGATTTAAAAGTTTTATAAATATATTTATTTTTATATTTATATATATTTTATCGAGTCAGTTTTTATAAAAAAAATATCTATTAAACCAATTAACCTTTAACATTAGTAAAACTGGTTAAACCAGTTCTCAAATGGAAGAGTTCGGTGTTTTTTAGAACTCTGACCTATTA